>JAPMIB010000213.1:0-94359 GCA_034770305.1 Trichogramma dendrolimi
AATTTGCTAACTAAATTTTGCAAACGTAGTATTTTTAGAGGAAACGTTATAAATGCTCCAACATGTCTTCAGGTATGATCAACTAATAAAATAATAAATATATATTCATATGGCATAGCTTAATTAAATATATTCTTATTTGCCTCAAATGATAATTTATACCCAACCTCTTTCAATACTCTTAAATGAGTAACCAAATTGGTCATTTTATTTCCCAACTATCTCCTATTTTGTATAGAATTTATTTAAACATAAAATTTTTATTAGAATTCCTTAACAATTTAAATAGGATTATAAACATAATTTTTATTCATTTTGAAAATCCCAAAAAACCCTTGTAAAGACATTTTATAAAAAAACTTACATTACATATCAAATAGATAAGTCTAACATTTTTAGGTATCGTATAAATACTACTTACGTACTTGATAATTTTAACTTAATATTAGCCCTGGTCATTAAATTTCAAGTATTTTGTTGATAATGATGATTCAGGCTTTCCGTTGATTTATTTATAGTTATAAGTAATTATATTATAAGTTAAGTCCTGAAGTAAGTAATTCATTTCAATCTTTTACATTTAATTTTCAAATATTATTAATTTTAACTCCTCTTTGCTACTAAAATATTGGCTAAGTTTTCTTCTTTGATTTAGAAGTAAAAACTTATTAAAACTTGTGAACTAAATTTATTTATAAAACTTATTTTTTATGAAGTGCACTTGCACGACAATTTAAATTTGATTAGTAATTTTAAAAATCTCATAAAATCCTGTTGTATAAATTTCATTAACAAACCTACATTATGTATCAAATAGATAAGGCAAACATTTTCAGGTATTGGATAAAATCAATAGTACTTGATAATTTTCAATTAATTATGCCTGGACTTTGAATTTCAAGTATTTGTCGATAATTATAATTCAGTCAGTAAATTAATTTATTTATAATTATAAGTAATTATATTATAAGTTTAGTTATAAAGCTAGTTATTCATTTCAATCTTTTATATTTTATTGTCAAATATTATTTACTGTAACTCCTCTTTGCTACTAAAATATTGGCTAAGTTTTCTTCTTTGATTTAGAAGTAAAAATTTATTAAAACTTTTGTGAACTAAATTTATTTATAAAACTTATTTTTTATGAAGTGCACTTGCACGACAATTTAAATTTGATTAGTCATTTTAAAAATCTCAAAAAATCCTGTTGTATAAATTTCATTAACAAACCTACATTATGTATCAAATAGATAGGGCAAACATTTTCAGGTATTGGATAAAATCAATAGTACTTGATAATTTTCAATTAATTAGGCCTGGACTTTGAATTTCAAGTATTTGTCGATAATTATGATTCAGGCAGTAAATTAATTTATTTATAATTATAAGTAATTATATTATAAGTTTAGTTATAAAGCTAGTTATTCATTTCAATCTTTTATATTTTATTGTCAGGAATTTTTATACCTTGACAATAAATATCTGAGTTAGAATTTGTTTTTTTTTGTATAGCATTTTCTTTCATGACAAGAATAATCAAATTAAGACAAATTCTAACTCAGATATTTATTGTCAAGGTATAAAAATTCCTGACAATAAAATATAAAAGATTGAAATGAATAACTAGCTTTATAACTAAACTTATAATATAATTACTTATAATTATAAATAAATTAATTTACTGCCTGAATCATAATTATCGACAAATACTTGAAATTCAAAGTCCAGGCCTAATTAATTGAAAATTATCAAGTACTATTGATTTTATCCAATACCTGAAAATGTTTGCCCTATCTATTTGATACATAATGTAGGTTTGTTAATGAAATTTATACAACAGGATTTTTTGAGATTTTTAAAATGACTAATCAAATTTAAATTGTCGTGCAAGTGCACTTCAAAAAATAAGTTTTATAAATAAATTTAGTTCACAAAAGTTTTAATAAGTTTTTACTTCTAAATCAAAGAAGAAAACTTAGCCAATATTTTAGTAGCAAAGAGTAGTTAAAGTAAATAGTATTTGACAATAAAATATAAATGATTGAAATGAATAACTAGCTTTATAACTAAACTTATAATATAATTACTTATAATTATAAATAAATTAATTTACTGCCTGAATCATAATTATCGACAAATACTTGAAATTTAAAGTCCAGGCCTAATTAATTGAAAATTATCAAGTACTATTGATTTTATCCAATACCTGAAAATGTTTGCCCTATCTATTTGATACATAATGTAGGTTTGTTAATGAAATTTATACAACAGGATTTTTTGAGATTTTTAAAATGAATAAAAATTATGGTAATTATCAAATTTAAATTGTCGTGCATGTGCAATTCATGGAAAATAAAATAAATAAAAATATTTAGTTCACATAAGTTTCAATAAGATTTTACTTTTGAATGAAAGAAGAAAACTTGGCCAATATTTCACTAGCGAATAGGAGTTAAGGAGAAGGGGAGGGGGAGAAGTGAAGAGAACTCTAATGTTGAGGCTTAGAGAGCTGCTGGTAGCTTTAACCATACCTTTTTGTATGATAGCAGTGACTTTGAACGTTACTGCCACCAATAAGTTGGTAATTTTAGTAGATTTTTGAAAAGCCTCAAGTCTTAAACTATGGATATTTAACGGTCTTCTACACAGAGGGATTAAAATTTGACTTATCGATATTATTTTGTACCCATTATTTTTTATTCTCTGGGCATCCATTCAATTTGAAATTCTGGAAAGTGATTATGAAACTTATGAAAATGCGTATGTCGTTAGATTTCAGTTAAGTGTTTAATAAAATCATTTTAACTAAGTGTTTGAGAATACATTATCTTTTAGGTTATAAAAGGGGGCTAATTGAAAATCAATTCTATTTGAGAATGCCGGCGATTTAATTGAAAACTAACGAGATACGCACATTTTCATAAGTTTCATAATCACTCTCACGAAATTTCAAGTTCAATGGTTGCCTACCGACACTGGAATTGCTCCACCGAGGATAGATGTTGTGTGCTCCATATATGACAGGAATAGTAGAGAGTTGAGGCAAAGTCAAATAGGTTATTTACCTGCGTCCATGAGTTCATTTCGGTGCGGTTTATCAGGGAAGTCACTGGGTTTGCCGCCAGCGCTGCCTTTTTTATAATATTTTTTGCTGTAGTTTCAAAAGTACCAGTCTTTGTGAAGTCGATTCCAAGGTAGGTATATCAATCTATGATTTTCAACATTTCCTTTTTGAACTAGAACTTCGGATTTTCCTTACTTGCTCTACCTTTTTTGATTATTATTACATTTGTTTTCTTTATATTGACTGTGAGCTTGTTAATTGTGCAATAGGATTCCAGCGCATTGAGTGTTCTTTTCGCCATTGCTGGTGTTTCTAATGTGATGGATATGTCATCGCCATATGCCAGCAGGATTATGTCGATGTTTTTTTTTATTGTTACCCCTCTTATACCTTTTTCTCGTAAGTAGCTCTCAAGGTCCGCAATTAAGAGGGCAAATTTCGCGGAGCTCAGCACCTTTCTCTGTAGTAAGTCCTTTAGAGATGTCTATTAGGTTTTATTGGCCATGTTGACTTTTGACCCCCATTTTTGCGCTCGTGTATAATTTATAGAGAAAGTGCACAAATTTGTTGCGTACTTCCATGAAGTAGAGTTTTTGAAACAGCAGGTCGTGGTTGACAGATGGGAAAGCCCTCCTGAAGTCTACGAAGATAGTGTATAATTTTGCTTTAGATTTTTGCAGCTTTGTTTGAATGATAGCTGTTAGAGTGAAGATGTTGTCTTGACAGCCCCTGCCTCTCCAGAAGCCTGATTGAAATTCCGGGAGCGGGTCACTTGCCTCGCACCAGTTATGTAGTCTTTCTTCGATTATTTGCGTTAATATTTTTACCAAGTAATATACCAGAGCAATGGGATGGTAAATTACTGGAATATGAAATAGGCTATTCATGTATAGTTTCTAGTTTTGAGGCAGGCTTTGAAAGAATTCATACGGCATTTCATTTTCCCCAGGGGTTTTACGATCCTTGCATTTTTTCAAGCTTTTTACAATTTCTTAATAGGTTATATCATCGTCCAGCTGAAGTACGTAATGTCCTGCTGGTTGCAGTGGTACAGTGAGGCGGGATGGAGGAGGCTTTCGTAGTATGACTCCCATTCGATCAGCGTTATAACGTTACTACCTCTAGCCCTGTATTAGAGTGCTTTCACGGCTTTTCAAAATTTATCTGGATTATTTGCCTGAGAAATAGCTTTAATTTATTCGTTCATGATAGCTTCTTCTCTCTTTCTACAAATGTTGCGATAGTTCTTTATGGCTGTTTGGTAGATTTCCAGTAAACTTGCAGAAAAAGATGCTTCTTTGCAGTCACGTAGACACGATTTCAGTTGCTTTTTGCAGTTTCGTATGTTTGGTGTGTCGCGATTGCCGTTCGAAATCATTCTTATCTCCCTTCTGGAGCTTCTGGCGGATGCCTTTATCGAGTTTAGTAGATTTTTGTTCATTATATTTGTGTCATTCAAGATGTTGCGTACACTTGGGGAGTACTTTAGATAGTTGATACATGTGTGCTTGTTGATCGGAGCCCATTTGAATTTGCGCATATCTAAGTGCGGCGGAAGTGCTACTTGTTTCTGTGGAGTGTGAGAGTATGAGGACACATGGAAAGTGATCGGACATCGTGTGGACCTGAAGTACCTCAAAGTCATTAATGATATTGATAGATTCTGAGGAGCACCATACTAGGTCGATCACTGAGTTTTCGAGAGTTTATATGTGCGTATATTTTTCCAGTCTGTCATTGTTTCTTCTGCCGTTAATCAGTTAGAAGCCCTGGTCCTCCGTAGTTTTAAGAAGTTTTTTACCTCTTGTGTCTATTTTTTTGTCGTTGCTTATTCTTTTTGCACGCATGAGCGAGCTTTCAAATATTCCTGGATCCAGGTCGTTATTTTTCAGTGCTACTCTCGAGTTGAAATTCCCGCCAATGAATAGCTCATAGGACGGAAATTTTAATTGGATAGTGTTAATGGGTACTATAAAGTTTTCTAAGATCTCATCAAAGAGATGTATGTACACATATATTGATGCTATTATTTTTGAGGTTCTACACTCTGAATATTATGTACCCGCTGGATGAGTATAATTTTTCTATTTGGTATAAGTCTTTATTGTAGAAGCAGGTGAGGCCACCCATTGCACGTCCTCTTAATGGCGCTCTTGTGGCTGGTGAAGGCAAACATTGGAGGTTTAGTTTATTGAGTCAGGCCGGTAGAATAGGCGAGCTGTCTTGCCGTGTTTCGCTTATGCATATTATGTCTTCCTGCTGTATATCTGCGTATAGGTCTTGTACGTTTTTAAGGCCTGCTGCGTTACAGAACAAGACACGCATAGGTTTACGTATGGCCTTGGCTGATTGTTATTTAGCTGAATTAGTTCTTTGCGTGTACGAACCCTTGTCAAATTTGCTTGGTAAAAGATAGTTACGAATCGGTGTACTTGAATTCCCGTGGTTTGATCCTCTTCATGATCATTTACGGGGTGGATTTTCTGTGACCAGTGAACTGCATTCGCAATTGTCACCTTCAGGATTGTCCGTGCTTGTTCGTCTTTTTAGGTTGCTGATTAGGTCCAGAGATTGTTGAAGCTGCTTTTTTACTTCAACAAGTTTCTTCCTGTCTCTGCTGCAAAGTGGTCAATTCATTCGACATGTATATACCCTGTTTTTTGAAGTTATCAGCTGTAGTGAAGAGCTCCTTCTTGATATTGTTTTGTGACTTTCTATACTTAACGGGCGTTTATTTTGCATCTTACCGAGACATGAGATGTTGAATATTGGATGTTTACTTCACAAGCTGTGAGAAGTTCCAAAGTGTTTTCATTAAGTTTCTTATTGAAATGATTTGTGTCTTCGAAGTTAAACTAAACTAGCTTCTAAGAAAACGCGCGATTCGCGCGCTCTAAAGTTTTACCCTTATTTTATTTATGACTTGTTCACGCCTCCTATGAGACATCAACTAATCAAAAGACACAACCTAAAATCAATATTCATTCAATACAGAACAATTTGATACATTCCGCAGCGCTACTATAACAACCAATCATAACGCTTATAAACTGTCGACAATTTTAGCGGATGCTTTTTCTAAAAGAGGATGATGTTGTTTTTTTCTCTCTTGCTTGGATGAAGCTCAGCTCTTTTTTCAGGATGTCCATTTTGTCTTGGAGCGCATTGTTTTGCTCGCGCAATTTATGTGTCTCCCTTCTCAGACCCTTTGCGCGCCTCCCCTCCCTTCTACATCCTCTTTGAAGCTTTCACTCGATAAAACTTCAATTTTGCCACTTATATTTTTTTCAAGGCTCAGAATTAAGTTCTTCAACTCGTCCGTCGATGTCATCTTGTATGGAACAGTTAATAAAATTTTAATTGTAGAACTTGGGAATTCTAATTGCTATTCTTATAGCTATAGGCGTTATATCTCCTTTGTTTATGTTGGCCGGGAAGAGTTAGACACACGTCTTTCCTCTTTGAAGGTTCAGCTGAGACTTCCCGTTTGCTAAAAAAAATGTTCCCTTTTTGAATAATAATTAAAGCATCTATACCATTTATACAAATTGGTAACTTATCCAAACGTTTATATGACATAAAGAAAAGTAGACGGGTATTGGGAGTCGTTCGGGTATTGGTACAGTCACCTTAGATATAGATATTGGAAAGTAAATGATACCACCACGACCTCTGGTAGTCAGATTGTGACCTAGAGGAAATGATTAAAATTCAAATAACATGCCAATTTGTATAAAAGTTAGAAATAAACATATCTGTCGACCCAATATGTTGTACTTATCATTTTTAAATAAAAGTATATATGCTTTATTAAGATTTTACCAATTTTAATCGCATTGAGAAGTGATTTGATATCTTGTCGAAATGAATTAGAAATCTTGAAAACAGTCTGTATTACGCGTCAGCAGCCTCGACTTTTTATGATTTTTATGTCTTAATTTTTAATTTAACGAAGTTACACTTCTGATGGCTGTCAATAGACTGTTATTGTATTAATTTTTTCAAATTCTATTGATTTATATCTAATTTGAATAAATTTTTTGAACTATTGTACGATGTACGATTAGGTAATGACTGTCGAGGCCGCGTCAGCAAGTTGGAATAAAAATTTTCCAAAATAAATGTGAATGAATCTCTTTCGCTTTTTAATACGATTAAAATTACACACATAAACAGATTTGTTTGCTTATTTCAATCAAACAACTTGCAATTGAGCATTGTCATTGTAAAAACAGACAACAACAACAAAGTTGGAGAATTTTTCGTGTCAGAAAATATCACTGCTTGATCTAGTCCTTTTACCATAGTTAAATGCGCGGAAATTTCATATTCCTCCAATGTGTATTTTGGTTATTCGTGACATAGCCTTAACTCTCCTGAAAAAAACCGCGCTCCCGCTACAACTGAGCTTTCATTATCATCGACAAAGGACTTGACGAAACGAAAATTTGCTAACTAAATTTTGCAAACGTAGTATTTTTAGAGGAAACGTTAGATAAATGCTCCAACATGTCTTCAGGTAATGATCAAAATAAAAAATAAAAATAATTATTCATATGGCATAGCTTAATTAAATATATTCTTATTTGCCTCAAATGATAATTTATACCCAACCTCTTTCAATACTCTTAAATGAGTAACCAAATTGGTCATTTTATTTCCCAACTATCTCCTATTTTGTATAGAATTTATTTAAACATAAAATTTTTATTAGAATTCCTTAACAATTTAAATAGGATTAAAAATATTTTTATTCATTTTGAAAATCCCAAAAACCCTTGTAAAGACATTTTATAAAAAACTTACATTACATATCAAATAGATAAGTCTAACATTTTTAGGTATCGTATAAATACTACTTACGTACTTGATAATTTAACTTAATATTAGCCCTGGTCATTAAATTTCAAGTATTTTGTTGATAATGATGATTCAGGCTTTCCGTTGATTATTTATAGTTATAAGTAATTATTATAAGTTAAGTCCTGAAGTAAGTAATTCATTTCAATCTTTTACATTTAATTTTCAAATATTATTAATTTAACTCCTCTTTTACTAAAATATTGGCTAAGTTTTCTTCTTTGATTTAGAAGTAAAAACTTATTAAAACTTGTGAACTAAATTTATTATAAAACTTATTTTTATGAAGTGCACTTGCACGACAATTTAAATTTGATTAGTAATTTTAAAAATCTCATAAAATCCTGTTGTATAAATTTCATTAACAAACCTACATTATGTATCAAATAGATAAGGCAAACATTTTCAGGTATTGGATAAAATCAATAGTACTTGATAATTTTCAATTAATTATGCCTGGACTTTGAATTTCAAGTATTTGTCGATAATTATGATTCAGTCAGTAAATTAATTTATTTATAATTATAAGTAATTATATTATAAGTTTAGTTATAAAGCTAGTTATTCATTTCAATCTTTATATTTATTGTCAAATATTATTTACTGTAACTCCTCTTTGCTACTAAAATATGGCTAAGTTTTCTTCTTTGATTTAGAAGTAAAAATTTATTAAAACTTTTGTGAACTAAATTTATTTATAAAACTTATTTTTATGAAGTGCACTTGCACGACAATTTAAATTTGATTAGTCATTTTAAAAATCTCAAAAAATCCTGTTGTATAAATTTCATTAAAAACCTACATTATGTATCAAATAGATAGGGCAAACATTTTCAGGTATTGGATAAAATCAATAGTACTTGATAATTTTCAATTAATTAGGCCTGGACTTTAAATTTCAAGTTTGTCGATAATTATGATTCAGGCAGTAAATTAATTTATTTATAATTATAAGTAATTATATAAGTTTAGTTATAAAGCTAGTTATTCATTTCAATCTTTTATATTTTATTGTCAGGAATTTTTATACCTTGACAATAAATATCTGAGTTAGAATTTGTCTTAATTTGATTATTCTTGTCATGAAAGAAAATGCTATACAAAAAAAAAACAAATTACTCAGTATTTATTGTCAAGGTATAAAAATTCCTGACAATATAAGAGATTGAAATGAATAACTAGCTTTATAACTAAACTTATAATATAATATATAATTATAAATAAATTAATTTACTGCCTGAATCATAATTATCGACAAATACTTGAAATTTAAAGTCCAGGCCTAATTAATTGAAAATTATCAAGTACTATTGATTTTATCCAATACCTGAAAATGTTTGCCCTATTTATTTGATACATAATGTAGGTTTGTTAATGAAATTTATACAACAGGATTTTTTGAGATTTTTAAAATGACTAATCAAATTTAAATTGTCGTGCAAGTGCACTTCATAAAAAATAAGTTTTATAAATAAATTTAGTTCACAAAAGTTTTAATAAGTTTTTACTTCTAAATCAAAGAAGAAAACTTAGCCAATATTTTAGTAGCAAAGAGTAGTTAAAGTAAATAGTATTTGACAATAAAATATAAATGATTGAAATGAATAACTAGCTTTATAACTAAACTTATAATATAATTACTTATAATTATAAATAAATTAATTTACTGCCTGAATCATAATTATCGACAAATACTTGAAATTTAAAGTCCAGGCCTAATTAATTGAAAATTATCAAGTACTATTGATTTTATCCAATACCTGAAAATGTTTGCCCTATCTATTTGATACATAATGTAGGTTTGTTAATGAAATTTATACAACAGGATTTTTTGAGATTTTTAAAATGAATAAAAATTATGGTAATTATCAAATTTAAATTGTCGTGCATGTGCAATTCATGGAAAATAAAATAAATAAAAATATTTAGTTCACATAAGTTTCAATAAGATTTTACTTTTGAATGAAAGAAGAAAACTTGGCCAATATTTCACTAGCGAATAGGAGTTAAGGAGAAGGGGAGGGGGAGAAGTGAAGAAACTCTAATGTTGAGGCTTAGAGAGCTGCTGGTAGCTTTAACCATACCTTTTTGTATGATAGCAGTGACTTTGAACGTTACTGCCACCAATAAGTTGGTAATTTTAGTAGATTTTTGAAAAGCCTCAAGTCTTAAACTATGGATATTTAATGGTCTTCTACACAGAGGGATTAAAACTTGACTTATCGATATTATTTTGTACCCATTATTTTTATTCTCTGGGCATCCATTCAATTTGAAATTCTGGAAAGTGATTATGAAACTTATGAAATGTGTGCGTATGTCGTTAGATTTCAGTTAAGTGTTTAATAAAATCATTTTAACTAAGTGTTTGAGAATACATTATCTTTTAAGTTATAAAAGGGGGCTAATTGAAAATCAATTCTATTTGAGAATGCCGGCGATTTAATTGAAAACTAACGAGATACGCACATTTTCATAAGTTTCATAATCACTCTCACGAAATTTCAAGTTCAATGGTTGCCTACCGACACTGGAATTGCTCCACCGAGGATAGATGTTGTGTGCTCCATATATGACAGGAATAGTAGAGAGTTGAGGCAAAGTCAAATAGGTTATTTACCTGCGTCCATGAGTTCATTTCGGTGCGGTTTATCAGGGAAGTCACTGGGTTTGCCGCCAGCGCTGCCTTTTTTATAATATTTTTTGCTGTAGTTTCAAAAAGTACCAGTCTTTGTGAAGTCGATTCCAAGGCAGGTATATCAATCTATGATTTTCAACATTTCCTTTTTGAAATAGAACTTCGGATTTTCCTTACTTGATCTACCTTTTTTGAATATTATTACATTTGTTTTTTTTATATTGACTGTGAGCTTGTTAATTGTGCAATAGGATTCCAGCGCATTGAGTGTTCTTTTCGCCATTGCTGGTTGTTTCTAATGTGATAGATATGTCATCGCCATATGCCAGCAGGATTATGTCGATGTTTTTTTTTATTGTTACCCCTCTTATACCTTTTTCTCGTAAGTAGCTCTCAAGGTCCGCAATTAAGAGGGCAAATTTCGCGGAGCTCAGCACCTTCCTCTGTAGTAAGTCCTTTAGAGATGTCTATTAGGTTTTATTGGCCATGTTGACTTTTGACCCCCATTTTTGCGCTCGTGTATAATTTATAGAGAAAGTGCACAAATTTGTTGCGTACTTCCATGAAGTAGAGTTTTTGAAACAGCAGGTCGTGGTTGACAGATGGGAAAGCCCTCCTGAAGTCTACGAAGATAGTGTATAATTTTGCTTTAGATTTTTGCAGCTTTGTTTGAATGATAGCTGTTAGAGTGAAGATGTTGTCTTGACAGCCCCTGCCTCTCCAGAAGCCTGATTGAAATTCCGGGAGCGGGTCACTTGCCTCGCACCAGTTATGTAGTCTTTCTTCGATTATTTGCGTTAATATTTTTACCAAGTAATATACCAGAGCAATGGGATGGTAAATTACTGGAATATGAAATAGGCTATTCATGTATAGTTTCTAGTTTTGAGGCAGGCTTTGAAAGAATTCATACGGCATTTCATTTTCCCCAGGGGTTTTACGATCCTTGCATTTTTTCAAGCTTTTTACAATTTCTTAATAGGTTATATCATCGTCCAGCTGAAGTACGTAATGTCCTGCTGGTTGCAGTGGTACAGTGAGGCGGGATGGAGGAGGCTTTCGTAGTATGACTCCCATTCGATCAGCGTTATAACGTTACTACCTCTAGCCCTGTATTAGAGTGCTTTCACGGCTTTTCAAATTTATCTGGATTATTTGCCTGAGAAATAGCTTTAATTTATTCGTTCATGATAGCTTCTTCTCTCTTTCTACAAATGTTGCGATAGTTCTTTATGGCTGTTTGGTAGATTTCCAGTAAACTTGCAGAAAAAGATGCTTCTTTGCAGTCACGTAGACACGATTTCAGTTGCTTTTTGCAGTTTCGTATGTTTGGTGTGTCGCGATTGCCGTTCGAAATCATTCTTATCTCCCTTCTGGAGCTTCTGGCGGATGCCTTTATCGAGTTTAGTAGATTTTTGTTCATTATATTTGTGTCATTCAAGATGTTGCGTACACTTGGGGAGTACTTTAGATAGTTGATACATGTGTGCTTGTTGATCGGAGCCCATTTGAATTTGCGCATATCTAAGTGCGGCGGAAGTGCTACTTGTTTCTGTGGAGTGTGAGAGTATGAGGACACATGGAAAGTGATCGGACATCGTGTGGACCTGAAGTACCTCAAAGTCATTAATGATATTGATAGATTCTGAGGAGCACCATACTAGGTCGATCACTGAGTTTTCGAGAGTTTATATGTGCGTATATTTTTCCAGTCTGTCATTGTTTCTTCTGCCGTTAATCAGTTAGAAGCCCTGGTCCTCCGTAGTTTTAAGAAGTTTTTTACCTCTTGTGTCTATTTTTTTGTCGTTGCTTATTCTTTTTGCACGCATGAGCGAGCTTTCAAATATTCCTGGATCCAGGTCGTTATTTTTCAGTGCTACTCTCGAGTTGAAATTCCCGCCAATGAATAGCTCATAGGACGGAAATTTTAATTGGATAGTGTTAATGGGTACTATAAAGTTTTCTAAGATCTCATCAAAGAGATGTATGTACACATATATTGATGCTATTATTATTTTGAGGTTCTACACTCTGAATATTATGTACCCGCTGGATGAGTATAATTTTTCTATTTGGTATAAGTCTTTATTGTAGAAGCAGGTGAGGCCACCCATTGCACGTCCTCTTAATGGCGCTCTTGTGGCTGGTGAAGGCAAACATTGGAGGTTTAGTTTATTGAGTCAGGCCGGTAGAATAGGCGAGCTGTCTTGCCGTGTTTCGCTTATGCATATTATGTCTTCCTGCTGTATCTGCGTATAGGTCTTGTACGTTTTTAAGGCCTGCTGCGTTACAGAACAAGACACGCATAGGTTTACGTATGGCCTTGGCTGATTGTTATTTAGCTGAATTAGTTCTTTGCGTGTACGAACCCTTGTCAAATTTGCTTGGTAAAAGATAGTTACGAATCGGTGTACTTGAATTCCCGTGGTTTGATCCTCTTCATGATCATTTACGGGGTGGATTTTCTGTGACCAGTGAACTGCATTCGCAATTGTCACCTTCAGGATTGTCCGTGCTTGTTCGTCTTTTTAGGTTGCTGATTAGGTCCAGAGATTGTTGAAGCTGCTTTTTTACTTCAACAAGTTTCTTCCTGTCTCTCTGCTGCAAAGTGGTCAATTCATTCGACATGTATATACCCTGTTTTTTGAAGTTATCAGCTGTAGTGAAGAGCTCCTTCTTGATATTGTTTTGTGACATTTCTATACTTAACGGGCGTTTATTTTGCATCTTACCGAGACATGAGATGTTGAATATTGGATGTTTACTTCACAAGCTGTGAGAAGTTCCAAAGTGTTTTCATTAAGTTTCTTATTGAAATGATTTGTGTCTTCGAAGTTAAACTAAACTAGCTTCTAAGAAAACGCGCGATTCGCGCGCTCTAAAGTTTTACCCTTATTTTATTTATGACTTGTTCACGCCTCCTATGAGACATCAACTAATCAAAAGACACAACCTAAAATCAATATTCATTCAATACAGAACAATTTGATACATTCCGCAGCGCTACTATAACAACCAATCATAACGCTTATAAACTGTCGACAATTTTAGCGGATGCTTTTTCTAAAAGAGGATGATGTTTTTTTTTCTCTCTTGCTTGGATGAAGCTCAGCTCTTTTTTCAGGATGTCCATTTTGTCTTGGAGCGCATTGTTTTGCTCGCGCAATTTATGTGTCTCCCTTCTCAGACCCTTTGCGCGCCTCCCCTCCCTTCTACATCCTCTTTGAAGCTTTCACTCGATAAAACTTCAATTTTGCCACTTATATTTTTTTAAGGCTCAGAATTAAGTTCTTCAACTCGTCCGTCGATGTCATCTTGTATGGAACAGTTAATAAAATTTTAATTGTAGAACTTGGGAATTCTAATTGCTATTCTTATAGCTATAGGCGTTATATCTCCTTTGTTTATGTTTGCCGGGAAGAGTTAGACACACGTCTTTCCTCTTTAAAGGTTCAGCTGAGACTTCCCGTTTGTCTGCTTTAACTTCAAGAGTAACATGATTATTAATTATACTACCTCTCATTAAACAATCCTAAACACCATGCGCTGAGTAGAATCAAAAACCGGAGCCCATTTCAAAATGTGCTTAAGTTCAAAAATTATTCTGGTTCCAAACCACCGCCTAAATACATAAACACACACATACCAACATTTGTTGGGAATTCGATCTAGTTTACGAATATGTAAACGAAATTATCCTACGATGTTTGGTTCAAAATTTGCTTTTGGAACCTATCACAAAACTTCCTCTATGAGGAAGCAAAATTTCAACAAATAAAATTCCGTTTTCATCCCTTCATTCTCAGAGCAATTTTAAGACAATCCCAACAAATTTGAACCATAAATTAAAATTGTACTTAAATATCAACTATAAACGATACCAAAAATACATGATTTACATTTTTTTAAAATAAAATCCATTTATTAAGCACGTCCGTTCATTTTTTATATTTTATTCGTCAAAGATAAAGGTACGAGAAAAAAAAAACTCAGACCACAGAATAGCTCTACAATGTTGGATATTATAAATGATACGAAAAAACGCTTACTGATCGAAGATCAGCAAATGTTTTCCGATGATTCAGACTCAAGCCAAAATTACCTTTCTCAGCCATTGAGTAAAAAGAAAATTATTTCGGCAAAGAACCTGAGACATAAAAGTAAAGTTGATTATAACATTCGAGACTCGGATGAAGAGTCTGTGGATGAATCCGATGAGTATGTTCCAGAATCAAACAAAAAAAGAAAACATCAAGATTCTGACAATTCAGATGAACCAGATGAATCAGATGAACCAGATAAATCAGATGAATCAGACTCTTCAAGTGATTCAAATGATAGTTTAATTCAGCAGTCGATCGATTTAGCTAAAAAAAAAAGACACTCTTATGAGTCGAATACAATTATTACTCCTGATATTGAATTCCAGAAAAAATTATACGTTCCAACATCCGAGGAAGGAGGAAAATGGTACAAGAAAGAAGCATGCTGTCCTTATTGCAATCGTTTGTTTTCTCGGTTAGATCAGCATCTAATGAAAAAACACAAAGAAAAAAAAACTGTTGCCAAAATTCTTGCGTTACCTCCTAAATCTGGTAAACGTCGGGATCTATTATCTAAATTACGGAATGCTGGTAATGCTAAGTATAACTCAGATCCATTAATAAACAAAACTGGTAAACTGATAGTTTCCCGAAGAATAAGAGTGAACAAAAATCAAGGGACGATTGAAAAAGATGATAATGATGATACTGTTTCAATGCAAGATAAAACTGAAATGTATGAAAAAATAAAAGAAATGAAAAAGCCGGAGATAGAAGTTAAGGCTTCTCATAACAAAATTGAGAGAATCAAATGCACAGTATGCTCTGCATATATTTCTCGGCGTAATATTGCAAGTCACCTAAACAAACACGATAAGAACAAATATTCCGGACCAGGAACGGTTAGAGACAAGCTTGCAGCATGTCGACAAGATTCTCAAGATCATCATCCCCTAGCATGTGAACGTTTGATAAAAAAAATTTTAGCTAAAACACGTGAATCACCAATATTGGAAGTCATTAAATATGACCTGGCAGCAACTTTACTTGGTAATGCTTTGTGTGAAAGACACGACCATGATGATAAAGATAAACTCATTAGAAGTAATCTTCGATTAATGGGAAGATTTTTATTAGCAATGAAAGAAATAAATGGTAAATATTTAAATCTAGAAACTTGTTTGAAGCCAGAAAACTGGTACGACGTGGTAAAAGCGGTGCGGTCTGTAGCAAAATTTGGATCTGAAGGTAAAAGAATCTTCAAGGCTCCTTCTTCAGCTCAAAACCTAGGTTCGTTAATAAGCCAAACTTCTTCTCTTCTTGAGTCTCATTACATGCAGAAGAAAAAATACTCAAAGCAAAAGGAGATCATCAATTTTAGTCACGAATTCAAAGCTCATTGGAGAGATTCAATAGGGAGTAAGATATGTAGCAGTCAAAAACACATTCGTAGATGTAACATTGGAAAACAAAAGAATGCAGTTTCTAAACGCGATAAAACCATTATGCTGTCCTTTTTGGATAAGAAACGACGATATCTTTTTGATAAAGCTCAAACTTCGTTTAATAATGAAACTTATTTTTTGCTGCAAGCAGCCCAGATGACTTATTTACTTTTATTCAATGCCAGACGTCCTGGCGTCGTGGACCGCAGCCAACTGAGAGATTATGTAGATCGTGATGAAAGAAAAAAAAGGAGCATCATTCTTCTTTGTTGAATACGGACGAGAAAGAACGTTTCGCTAAATATAATTATATGGTGGTGCAAGGGAAAAAAACTATTGGCCTTGATGGCATTATATATTTAACAAAACTTGACGAGCAAGTTTTAGATTTCTTGGTTGAAAACCGTTATCAAGCAAATATCCCAAAAAAGAATGACTATTTATTTGCACTACCTGCAACTGAAGCTGACAAATATCGCCACATGAATGCCTTTACGGAAGAAAAAAAATTAGCAATTGAATGCCATGAGAACTTTAAGGAATTTGATAATTTGAATAACGTAACTTCCACAGGGTTTAGAAAATTTCTAGCAGTAGAATCAAAAATTAAAAATAAAGGTGAAACGACAAAAACAGTAGCGAAGCACTTGGCTCACACGACTAAAACACACGAAGAAAACTACGCGGAAAATACCGCTCTTGATGTCGCTGCAATAACAGGATATCTTGAAGACATTATGGATCATGACGATAGTTATGAAGCAGAAGATAACAACGAAGATCAAAACTTGAACGAAACCCCTCAGGAGTATTCAGAAGGTAATGCGATATTTTGGCAAATTGGCCTTCGTTCAGAATGGGCACATCTTATATTCTGGAAACGAGCACTTCTCAAATTTTGACTGAAAAAGGTCGTAATCTCACAGTTTTTATCTAGAAAGGCTGATTCTCTACTAGATGAACTGATCTTTAAATATTTGCGAGATGCAACTTTCTCCCATTGTAATTGATCATGCACTCGTTCCCAACCGAAATATAAGGTGTGACCATTGTGCTTGGAGGCTACAAAATTTTTTTTTCACGAAGCATGTACACTAAAGGGTGAGTAAATCTGCAACAGCCTGCAAACGTAAACACAGCGAAATTGGGGCCTGTCTATGATACTCTGCATACTATTTTCATTATTGAAGCCATGTTATACACATATGCGGCCCGAACTTTGCTGTTCATACGTTTGGAAGGTGTTGCAGATTTAATCGCCCTATAGTGTACTATTATTATTACTTAAATAGTTGCCCTAAATTTTAGCACTAACATTTTAATTGAAAGTTTTAACAATCAATGATCATTGACAATACTTGCGACTCAAATCTATGCTAAATTGGTACTAACACATTGATTAGACTCATGAATTACTATACTACTTCCTTTAGCCAATACTGGAAATGAACTTAAATGTACATGTTTCAATATATTCTTTGAGTTTCGCACTAAATATTTTTCAAGGCTGTATACGTTCATAGAAAAATTGAGAAAAAAATTTGTCGATTTTAAAAAAAATATTCAGTTGAAATCTTACGAATACGTCTAAAACTACCATTTAAGCCTATACAAAGTAGACTAACTTTTTCGAGAGTATAAACATTTTAATTTTTGTAATAATCTATCCATTTATCTTTTTTATTGATAAATATTTTTCTGTGTGCAGGTGCTGCTACAAACTCAAAAAAGAGGTGGGATTCTGGTGAAATTTTGAACTTTGAAGTAGCATTTAATGATGAAATTAGTAAAAAGATTTATCCATCAGCCGTGAAAATACGACAAGCAATGAAAGAATACCCATCCTTGAATGCCAGAGGAGAGAAAAAAATTCGGTCATACTATCAATCTTATTTGAGAAAAATTAATAAAGAGTAGATTTCATCTTAAATCAAGCCTAGAGTATAAAATAGAGTTAAGAGTAGAGAGTATGACGTACAGCTTAGATTAAGTTTTAGTTTTTTTTTCCATATAACTTGAAGTCATTGTTGAATAGTATTGAAATTTACTATCACAAAAACAACATTGGAGTATAAAGACACTTTTCAGTATTAATCAAGTACCTGAAGGGTTAAATGATATATATGAAAATACTCCTTACTTCTTCAACAATGAAAAACATTATAACTTAGTATTATTCGTTGAAAATTTTACATTTACGTCGACCTCTTAATGATAATGTTTATTCTTTTCTAATCACACCATCAATACGAATTAAATGAATGTTGCAGAAATGATACTTATAGAATTATTATCATACGCAAATATTTATTAAATAATGTGAAAAACTTAACATGAATATTTTATTTCTAGATCTAAAGAATGTAATATTGTGATTTTTAATATTTCATAAACGTTCAGGAATCAACAAAATGTCTGAATTCGCTAATATCGATGATTTAGCAAAATTTTTGATTGTCGATGAGACAAACCTAAAAACTCAAAAAATGTACCCAGAACGAAAAACAATTTTTTCGAAGCAAATTAGATCAAAATTAAAGTTGATATTAGAAGATTTCTCTGCGGGAAAGTCATTGAAACAAACTTTTCAAAGTTTAAAGAACATCATTGAAGAATTTAAACTCCTATTTCAATTTCAAATCCAAAAAAACAAGAAACGTGTTGACATATATCTCAAATTTTATTTGCAATTCATGGCTCCTTCTTCTGTAGTAAAATTAGTTGAGTGTACAAAATATTCTAAAGATAACTTCAATGGAGTAGGTGTCGTGGTGAAAAAAAGATTAAAAAAAAACACACTAGTTGATTATATTTGTGGGTATTATCAGAAAATTAGTGATGAAGAAGAGGAAAATTTACGATCCGCTGGAAAAGATTTTTCGCTAATTATAAGCTCAAACAAAAAGACTAACTTATTTCTTGGAACGCTAGCGTTTGTAAATCACGACTGCAACCCAAATTGTGATTTTATTTCGTCTGAAAAAAATTTCATAAAACTTAAAACCGTACGAGACATTGAAGAAGGTGAAGAGTTATTTGTCTATTATGGAGATACATATTTTGGACCATCAAATGAAGAGTGTGAATGTTCTACATGTTGTTCAAACAAAAAAGGTAAATGAGTGTATATTTTTTTAAGAAACATATTTTAGCACAAACAATTGCAGGCCAGCGTCTAATACCGTTAACATGAGAGAGAACAGTAAATCGACGCTCCCCACGAAGAGTAGCACATTTATGTGTTAAATTAAATGGAGAAGTGCTACTCTTCATGGGGAGCGTCGAAATATTCTTAAAATACGCTTATTCTTGTCTTTCTTCCACAATAATGTATTAAACTGGCTTAAAACCTTACTGCTATTGCTATTATGAACACAGCCTATCCGGGTTTGGCTTGATTATTTTGGACAATTTCAAAATATTCTGACGTGTAACCATGAATCGATTTAATAGAAATTAACTTAAGCCTTGAATTTTTTAGTAGTTTTTATTTTTTAACCATAGCTGGCTTATTTTCGTTGCAATTTTGGAGTTATTTTTTCATATTTTTCTTAAAATTACAATGCCAAAATTATATTCGAGAAATTCGTCATTAAGTCTGACACTTATTTATATTATTATTTATAATTACTAATTTTATTAGAATCATTGAAGACTATACAAGATAATCGTATCCACAATAGTTTGTGTGATTTTCAAGAATCATTTCAAGAAAGCGTCGATTCCTTACAAACAAGTTGTGATGAATCTTTGGGTGATACTACCAATGAAAGAAATTCTAATTGTTACGATAAATCTCTCATGATAAAGTTGAATCCAGTTACTATAAAAGAGATAAATATCTCATCAAAAGTGAATAACGATGAGACAGAAAAGTCCGAGATTCCACCAATAATTAGCAATCAGAATGTTCCTGCTCATAGTTTACATATATGTTCACCTTCGAATAAACCAGGACAAGAAGATGCTTCAGGTATTATATATAAAATTATAAATAAATATTATTTTTACTCGATTTCTTTTATTTTGAAAAAATATTTGAAAGTGGTATAAGTTTAGTGAAATTGCTTAAAACGTTGCTTGAATAAGCATTTCATACATTAAAAAACTTCAAATTCAATTTTCAAATGTCTAACGCTCCAAAAAATCAAAACTCCGAGATTAATTCTGCGAAATCGTTTTTCTCTATACTGAAATGGGTCTGTAAAAATGATTGGATTATCAATGTCTGTCGAAATGTAAGGCAATAAATTATTACGAGTCGTTTTTGTCTACTTTCGTTTAAAACCCTGCAAAGGGAAAATTTATTGGGAATGTACACGGCTACGCTTCAATCGTGACTGTACCGTAACAGCAATTCATCTACTTTTCATTCCAATTTTGAAGTAATTTAAAACGATTGTATAACAACTCGAAATTGTTATCATCTTCGTGAAAAATTATTTGAATCAGTTGATTCACTTCAATTTAAAATTGTAATTGTAACCACTCACAGTTAAACGGAATCGCTTGTATTGAAAATATTAAATTACCACGCGGTTTGTTAAGAGGTTTTTCAAAAAAATGAAATTCATTTAGATTCCCATTCGCCGTTGATATTGCGTATTTGCTTCTTCTTTGGTTAAACGTTGCAAAAATATTTGACGCATCAGCGACCGTTGTGTTGTCTTCAGCAACAGTGGTCCTTTTAATTTTAAAAAGTTTTTTAAATCTAAAATCTAAACTATGAGTTTTGTTTCTATGCAATCAGTTGAATCATTTTTTTCGCTTTTGCGTCTTTTCCTTACTAAATTAGGCAAAATTTGAACAGCTTATGCCATGCTTCTCAAAAGTAGTATCCAATTTTTGTTACATACAATGTCTGATGCTGAACGGAAAATAGCGTAGTTTCGCATTGCGACACTGCTACCCGGTCCAGAGTCGTAGAGGGAAATTTTCTTTCCCTTTCTCAATAAAGGACCCTTTTTATCCTAAGGAGTGAGTAGTGATACCTGCCGGGATAGGAGTCGTGAAAATAGACGCATTATATTGTCTTATAAGCTTGAGAATACTAATTTTATTTTAAAACATGCTACTAAACACTCATGGCTACATCTTTTAGATTTCGACGACAATTTATACACACATACTTGTTTACTTTCCGCTTCACACACATTTCGGCTTTTATTTGTACCCCCGGCTCACACGATATACGCATACTCAAGCACTCCTACAATTTTATATATCTACAATGATTCTTGGCTTCAAAAACTCAGGCTAGATATCGGCTCAAATTTTACGTATCTTAACAAGAAAATGATCGGAGCTTCCTGACTTTCACTCCGCACGTTCGTCCATGTCGGCCGCTGCCACGCAAGACCGACCCAGCTTGCCTTTTCTAGTCGTCCGGCCAAATCGCGAGGGTGCTGCCTCCATCTCCGCTCGCTCGCGCTCTCTACCACAATCGTTGACACTGATTCACAGTGTCACAGCATTGCAATATTTAACGTGTTAATCGTGCGTAGGCTGTGCATTTTTGTTCGCTTTTTTAGGACTTTTTTGGAATTGTTTCATGTCATCTGCATAAGATTGTTTAGCTTGATGTTTACTTGCTCCATATGCGTTAAAGGGGTGGGGGAGGCGGTCAAACTTAAAATATAATAATTTCTAATTTTAATGAGCATTTTATTAAATGCATTAAAATGTATAAATTTTTTTAATTAAACGCATGTAAATGTATTCGTAAATGTAAATGTATGTAATTCCCCATCTTTTTACTGAGTTTTATGTAAATATATATTGATAATTACCAATTATAAGGGTTAAAAAATATGTTAAAGTCCAGTCTAAATTTAGCTCCACAATTTTCCCGGGCGTAGTTTAGGTCCTTTTTTAACGATTTTTTCATTTTACTGTTAACCTTATGCAACAGTCAGCAAGCCGTTTTTCGACCAAATCAGAACTGAGAGCTAGTAACCTCTTTGTTTCAAGTGTAATTTTTGAGTAGTTTAAACAAATTTAACGAGCTAAGCTAAGTACATTATATTCGAAGAAATTGAAGGATAAGAAATTGAAAAAAAATATTTAACTCATAGGTTGTCAAAATGGTTAACAACAGCGCCTGAAAAGCCAATTTTGAGAAACGATCATTTCCTATACCAGGAGGCTAAGAAAATGATCCAAAAAAGTTTTTTTTTATTTTTTCCTCCGGGTCAATTCTTAAATAAATTCTTGGCCCCAACTCTGAGAACTCTGCTCTTACTAAAAGTTTTTAGAAAACCAAAAATTAGTGTATATCGCCGCTTCGCGTGGCTAGGGTTTCGTTGTTGCCTCTGTTCCACTTTCGATATCTTTCTGCGCTGTTGTATATCAGTGGAAGTACATTTGAATATTGTATTTTGAGTTTGAATGCTTGCAATTAAAATTAGACATTGTATTTGCACAATACTTAAGGAGGTCTGTACCCCACATAAAAATTTTTAAAAATTTCAGTTGAAATTGTCATTTGAAAATTTAAACACGTTTTCCGGGAAATTTGTTCGGTCGAATTGGCTAAAAATTTTTTCACATATTCAGAGAAACGAAACAAATGTTTCCATAGAGCCGTTTTTTCAAATTCGATTTAGAAAAAAAGATATTAAACAAATTTTTCGAATAATGTGGGGTACAGACCTCCTTAATTACGGAGTATTTGATCTTTTTTTTCAATGTACCCAATTGCGAAGAATTTTTTATTTTAATTTGTTTACTAATACTTAACTACAGAGTATTTTTTATTAATTTTTTTTTTACTTAACGGTAGAGTAATTTGCACATTAAATATAATTTACCCGATGTATTTTAAATCTTGCAACCCTGTTCAGTACTTTGACTAGATTTTTTTTTTAAAGGCTACGTGGAAACTTCATGTGAGGGCTCTAATTCGAGTAATTTCGATCCATTTACAGGTAAATTCTTAGGGTTTCAAATGATTTAATATACGACTATTTTTATCGGTATCAAAAAAGCTAATTAATAAATTCAATTTCATAGATACTCTAGAAATTAATAAATACTGTGTTACTCATGATGATTCATCTAAATCAAGAGACCTTTCTAACAATTGTTATGACGGAGATAAGCTTCAAATCAAATTGTTTCAATGACGAAACTCGAGGACAAAGCCAGATCTTCTATTGGTGAGTAAAAATAAAGTTTCGTGACAAATCTGATAGTTGTAGTAATAAACATGTATTTATGGTTGAGGAGGTACTTTCGACTAAATTAGTCAAGTTTCCAGATTTCGAACGATCATGATCACATTTTCTGTATTCTGCTCTCTTGTCTATGAGAGATAAGAGTTTTGTGGTACGGTTGATTATTTATTTATATCCCATCTCATGACAAACTTTGGGGGCCAAATTTTTTGCAAACGTTACAGAATTATTTCTTTGTACAAAACTTGATAAGATTTTCTTGTTCTTTGATTAGATTTTGTTGAATTGAATGATTCAATTCAACTTTCTTAATTATACTATAACAATGACACGAAAAAACGATATTCTACGCCTTTTCTCTGATAAATTTTTCTATGTTTACAGTGTTTCATAGATGCGCGATTTGGTATTGAACAATTTTAATGTCCTATGACTTTTTCCCGACAGTCTTTTGCAGCGTTGCAAATTATTATTTAAAAAGATTATTTAATAATAATTCAAAAAATTAAAGATAAAGCAGACTTTTTATAACTTTTAATTAATCAAATGTGTTAATCATGAAAAATTTGTCTCAAAATTGGAGAGTACATGATTCTTACGTGAATTTTGTTTGATTTGTTTGATTATAACTAGTCTAATTAAAATATTTAATTTGATGTTTTGATTAAACCTCATTTAATTTAGACTGCATCCTAGAAAAGTTCACGATGATTGTTGTTATGTTTTTGCAATTATCAATTGAACAGCTTTGGAAAATAAAGTAAGCATTATCTAAGTATTCCATACGATTTCCACGAGCTTTTAAAAACTTTTTAGCAATAGAAGAGTGAAAGTACCTCCTTGACTTTTAAAAGAATTCTTCATTCCATGTAGCACATCAATGATTAATAATCAGACATGTGCTTTTCAAAATTCTTTTCAATTATACGTTTTATTCTCAATAAATGGCGCTATTAACTAAATCTTTTGCAATCTACGGAATATTCAAAAAATTAAAATAATTAATTAAACTTGAAGAAACAACGATTCACTACACCTTACTAGCCTTTTTAAGTTTATTGTATCGTATATTACACTATAAGAGACTATAAGATTACACTATGTACTGTTATCGTATAGTACACTATAAGAGATCACAAGTAAAATTAAAAAGGCTACTAAAAAGTATCGAAACGTCGTTTTTAAAGTTGAATGTATCTTGAATTATTGTAATAACGCGTACTTTATAAAAGATTTTATCGTTAATATTGTTTTTCTTATTTTATGATGAAAAGAATTGTAAGAAAATGGACTTACTCTGAAAAATTAGAAAAAAAATTGTTTAAAAAGATAATTAAACGGAGTTATAACCTTTTTAAATTGAATCTGTTTTAAATTTTTTAGCTGTGCATTCTCTTGATGTTTCGTCTAATTCAAGAAATGAAGCAGTTGATGAAAATAGAGATACGATTGTTCAGGTGATTCTCCCAAAAATTTGTCAAGTTAATCTTGAACGTCTTCAAATTATTCAGAATGATTCATCAAATAACATGATCGAAGAACCTTCTGTAAATGCTATTGGTGAAAAAGAAGTTAGTAGTGAAACTGCTGATCCTATTGGTAAGTAATTAAAAAGTTACGCAATTGATCTCTGCATAAAAAATTATTTAAGGGGTCTCTAACCCAAAGATATCGGTAATTCTGTATTTTACATTGATACACCCTGAAAATTGACGAAAGTGTCTGTAAGCTTACAAAAAATTTGCTCAGGAAGTTGATTGAGGCTAAATTCTGTATTAACTTTTGACCAAACTATCATCGCTATTTTAACCTACACATAGTATAATTTACAAAAATTTCCATTAATTAATTCTCAAGCAAAATAATTATGAAAACCTTCGTTTTTAAATTTATAATAATCTAATGCACATTCTGGTCAATTTTGGAAGATTACTTAGATTTTTCCGAAACTAGAACAAAACTACGTTTGCTACGTTGTCGGTATTTGTTTGACAGTATAGAGAACGTGTAGAAATTAGAACAATTTTTATTTCATCTACTTTTCAAGTTTAAGTATGGCGAGACCAACCAAAAAGTCATTACTATAGGAATTCCAGAAAACTGGATCGAAAATTCGACTTTTCGGTCAGCCTTGTCATCACCATAAATTTCTTTTATTTATTAATATTCTGTGTATCATATTAAATAGTAAATTATTTTACCTATTAACATTCCAGGAAAAATTCTAGTTACACGCTCAAAAATGAAAATTTTGCCATTGAGTAAGTCGAGAAAAAAAGCAAGGGTTGTGTCGCGGTTCAACTCCATTGCATCTATCATAAAAGAAAATAAAAACAAAAAAATTCTTCACCACAATCGATGAAAACAAATGTTACATTTCCAGGTAACTAATATTTTATCATTCCATCTTTAAAAATTAATTATGAATATTGAATGTTTGTTGTCATTGTTGTAATTACTCAGTGTCGAGATGTTCAAAAACATTTTATCATGCAACTATTATATTTTAACTTGAAATTTCACCGTGGTTATAGCTAGTTTTTAGTTTAAATTCAGTCACGAATTTTTTAATCGGTTGAAAGCAATTTTAAAGTGTTTCATATTTACGTCCATTTCAAAAATATTCAATATTGACAAACTAAAAAGACGGTGTATAAAACTGTAAGTAATTTATTTGTTAATGCAAGTACACTATAAAGTTACATATACTACATTACAAACCGTGCTTTCCCTGAAAAACTTCAGGTGATGGGATCTTTCGGGTATACTCTCAGATGAAAAAAATTGCAAAAATATCCGTGTGAATAGTAGATGGATACCTCGAGGATCGAACATTGATACTACGTGGATTAAATTATTTGTCTCCTTAAGTAAACCACGTGGATTAACAGAATACCTAAATGGATTTTCGATCAACCTATGAGAATTTTCGCTACAATCCTCATAGAATTACAAACCTACGCACGATTTTCGATCAACCATGAGGATTTTTGATAGAATCCTCGTGATTTACGAAACTCATGTTGATTTTTTCAAAAATCATCGTGGATTATTCAATAACCAACGTGGTGAAGTTAAAATCCACGACGATTCTCCGACAAATCCTAGTGGATACCTCTAGCGTGCTCGCGAAAACAAGTCCAAGATCCGCGCAGATTTATCAACAAATCATCGTGGATTATTCGATAATCAACGTGGAGAAGTTGAAATCGATGCCGATTCACCGACAAAACTTCGCTGATACTTCGAGCATGTTTGCGAAGTATGTCACCGAAGAGTTGGAGAAGTTACAATTCACTGAGTTAGATTTTTTTTAATCCATGTATGATCCGCGTTGAATTATTGTCCAACCTACGCGATATCTACGTACAATCCAAGTGGATTACCTATCCACTTAGATAATCCACGTGGATCTCGGCAATTTTTTCAACTTGGTAAACAAAAGTAATATTTTCTAAAAAATATGGCGAAGCAAGTATGTCTGGTCAAATTTTTTTTTAATAAATTTTAATCGGTTTCAATAAAAATTTTTAGTTTACAAGCTAGGAATAAATGAAATCTTAAACGTTTTGACAGGCATGACAAAAATAAAAATTGATAAAAGTTTTCATATATTGCCTACAATATTGTTTTGTCTGTCTCAATTGTATGACATTTTTAGTATTTTTTATTAGTATTTTTAAGTAGTAGCACTGCATGGCATAGGTACACATTTTAGGCGCGCTTAATCATAGCAAAAATCGTACTTAACGTTACGCTCGTTCACGTAGTACTTGCCTGCGGCTCGAGCTTTAACCTACGTGATGAGGCGATTTGGCCGATTTTTGGGACGTCGATTTCAAACTTTATAAATCCATCGCCAGTGGTTCCCAACACTTTTCCGACAATTAAAGGACGGCATTTTTCATCTAAAAACCGCTTCTGTCTAATGCTCTGCTATATATATTTGAGTATCAAATAACGTAATATATATATAATTCTTTATATTCGGCCTCACCGGCCCAGAAAAGACTTTACATTTCACCTTATTACATTACCTTATCACTATCCTTAAATCTACTAATACAACATATTCTTATAATACTAAATCTAAAACATACATCTCTTTTACCCGACATCGCTTCACGTACACCCGCCTTCCTAATTATCTCTTACCATCTACCTTATTCTACCTTATATCTACTCTTCTTCTCCTTCCCTTCTCTCTTCCTTCCCTTCTTCTTTCTCTTCTCTTTTTTCTCTCAATAGTTGATCAATCACCCTTGCCATTCTGCTGACTTCCTTGCTACCTTCCTGACTAGTAATTTCCATAGTTGTCCACCTTCTACTTACTTCCTTCCTCCACTTTTTCCTTACCTCTTTGCAATCATTAAATAAATGCTCCAAATTTCCTCCATCCTCCTCACACAAAATACACATTTCTTCCTTTTTCTTCCAGAATTTATTACTTTCCACTAAATTGCCACACCTTATCCTCGCAATTATATTTATCTCCACTCCTCTCCTGTACTCTCTTAAATATTTCGGTACCTCCTGACATTTCCATTTTTCATACTCCTTGTTGTACCTGGCGCCTCTCACTCTTTCCTCCGTTTCCTGCCTCATGATGTCGACCAATCTCGTTTCTATTTCCTCTTCTACTTTTCTTCCTTGCCTCGTTGCCATCTCTATATACTTGTAGCTCAGTCCTAGTTTTCCTAGTGCCTCTCTTCTTTCCTTTGATACTCCTTCTCTTGCTTGTTGCTCCCACACCTTTTTTATCAATCTTCCCTCCTCTGCAACTGCACATTTCCTCTCGAATATCACTGCTCTCCTAATCCAGTCGTTGTGCATCTTCCTTCTTCCTGTCTCTCTCACGATGATGTATCCTGGCGTACAGAAATCCAGCCTCAGGACCCACCGTACATAATCCATTTGCACCTTTTCTAGCTCCTTCCTCTCGTTCCACCCCCACAGCTCCGCTCCATAGCTCATCACACTTTGCACCAAGTACTTGAATAATAACATCCTTCTTCTATAATCCTCTCTGCACCTCCTCTCTCCTAATCCCCACGTTGCTTTCGCTGCCACTATCCCTTTCTTCATTAATTTCCTAATCTGGCTGTTAAAGTTTCCTTCTGCGTTCAGCATCATTCCTAGGTATTCGAACTCCCGCACTTCTTCTAAATATCCTTTCTTCCATTGCCACTTCTCTTCTTTTTGGTTCCTCCTCTTGTTGAATATCAAAATCTTGGTCTTCTCCTCGCTTAGCTCCAGCTGCCTTTCCTTGAAAAATCGTTGTGTACTCTGTAGCATGTCTTTCATCGCCTCTCTGTTTTTTGACAGTATCACGATGTCATCCGCGTATGCCAACGACCAAATCCTCGTATTTCCAATCCTCACTCCTCCGACATTTCTTCTCTCGAACTCCTTCTCCATTTCCGCAATATAGATACAAAATAAAATTGGACTCAATAAGCATCCCTGCCTCACTCCTTTCACTGTCCAGAATTCCTCCGACACTTCATTCTTCCACCTGACCTTTCCCTTTGTTTCTTCATACAGTTGTTTGATCCTCTCCGTCAAATATTCGCTTATTCCCAGTCTCTGCATGCACTCCCATAATTTCTTCCTGTTCACTGTATCGAAAGCCTTCTTTAAGTCTATAAACGTCGCATATACCTTTTCCTTTTCTTTCTTCGCCTTTTGAATCACGTAGTTCAGAGTATATAGATTATCCATAGTTGATCTGCCCTTCCTGAAACCTGCCTGCCCTTCTGGCAGAATCTTCTTCTCTTCGATCTCCTTTACTAACCTTCCTCTTATAATTTCCGTGTAAACCTTGTACGCTGTTGGTAGTAGTGAGATCCCTCTGTAGTTTCCTGGCTTATTCACATCTCCTTTTTTGTACAGTGGTACGATTATCGCCGTCCTCCAGTCGTCCGGCACTTCCTCTCCTTCCCATATCCTGTCTATTAGACCTTTCAACTTTTGTCGCAGTGCTGTATCCATCATCCATGCTTCATTCTGTATCCCATCTATACCAGGCGCTTTCTTCTTTTTTAATTTTTCTAAAATTTTTCTGAATTCCTCTTCACCTATCTTTTCTCCTTCCTTCTGGATCTCTTTTCTGCTTTCTCCTTTTTGACATTGCTCTGAACCTTCCAGCAGTTCCATGAAACTTTCCTTCCATTCCTGCTTGTCAATCCTACTCTCCACTTTTTGTCTCCTCTTTCTATTTCCAATGAACTTCCATATCTCTTCCTCGCTCTTCAAACTCCTTAGCACGGCTTCTTCACTTTCTTTGAATTTCTTCTCCTTTTCCTTGCATAACATCTTCCATCCTCTTCTTTCTTCAACGTACAGTTCTTATTCTCTATGCCTCTCCTCCACTTTGTGTAGCATTGCTTGACCTTTCTCTTCGCCCTTCCGCATTCTCTGTCCCACCATCTTCTCTGTCCTAATTTCCACTTCTTTATGACTATTTCCTTTTTCACTGTCGCTTCCTCCACTATGCTCTTCAGTTCATTCCACTCTGCCGCCGTATCACTACACCTCTCTCCTGATTCTCTTCTGCTCCTATCACCTCTTCTACATTCTCCTTGAAAATTATACTATCCTCTTCTGTCCATGAGCTCCTGACCACCTTCTCTTCCTTTTCCTTACTTCCTTTTCTTGCTCGTTTATCCTTATGCCACAGTTCTACCATCAACGGTTGATGGTCTGACTCTACTCTTTCTCCTACTTCAAAGTCTATCACATCTTGCCATACTCCTCCATTAACTATTACATAATCAATCACCGACTCTGCTCTTGTTCCTGAAACGTGAATTCTCCTTCTTCATCCTTCCCTGCACATCCATTCAGAACATTCCAACCTTTCCTTCCAATTACATCCATCATGAATCCTGCCTCATTGCTTTTCTTCTTATCTTTGCTTTTCCTCCTCCTGTCTGCTCCTCCAAATTCTATATATCCTTCCTCTCCTATCCTTATGTTGAAATCTCCTCCTATAATCAGTCTTCCTTCCTCTGACGCCTCCATTTTTTCAAAAAATTCCCATGGCTCCTTCAAATTTCCTTGATTGTAAACTGCAAACACCTTCAGCTCTTCACCCACTGTCACCTGCACCAATCCTTCCTTGACTGCTTTTGCTTCACAGATCTTTCCCTCTGTCCAATCCTTCCTTGTTCCTACCAGTATGCCTCCTTTTGCTCTGCCTCTCTTCTTTTCTCTTCTTGCCTGAAAATTCCACCACTTGAAGTCGCTGTCTAGATTTTCCTTCCATTTGTTCAATGTTTTCTCCTCCATCCACGTCTCAACTAAACAGATAAGATCAAACTTGAGTACAAAATTCCAAAAATCCATATCTTTATTCGCTACTCCTGCCACATTCCACCATATCAACCTTTTATTCATTATTTCCATCACTTTTCCTTCCTCCTTCTCTCTGATTTCCTTTACTTCCATTTCCTCTTCACACCAGTAGTCGTTCCAGCTCCTCTTCTTATCTTCTTTCTTCTGGGCCTCCTTTAAAAATTCTCGCTCTCCTCTCTCTCGCCTTGCACATTATTCCATCTTATCCACTTACCATTCACACACACTCTGCCAAGCCCTACCCTTACTTCTTTACCTTTCTTCTCTGCTCTTTCGCCCATCTGTTCATCTTTTCCTGCACCTTCCTCTCCTCAAACGTTAAGTCGTTATCAATGAAAATTGTTGTTCAACCAGCTTGGCCTTGCATCTCATAATTTCCTCCTTCTGTTCCACGCTCTGACATCTACCAATCACCACTTGTCCACTTTTCCAAGCAGCCTCGAACTGCACTTTTACTCCTATCTTCTCCTGTAGTAACTTTTCTGCCTCAGCTTTCACATTATCACTACTTTTACATCCTTTAATCACAACATTTAGTTTCCTCTCCTCCCTCTCTTTCTCGTTCACCAACTTTCTCATTCTTATTACCTCTTTCTCTGATAAGCTGCACATACTCATCCCACTCTTGACACTTCTTCCACTCCACACACTGTACTTTGATCTCACACTCGCACTCTCACTTGCATCATCACCCTCACACCCCTCCTTCAGCATATCCAATACTACTTCATTCAGGTCCTTCACAGTCCCCTCAAGCTCTTCTATTCTCTTTTCTGCCTTACCAACTTTCCTTCCATGTTTTCCACTATCTTTCCTAGTCTACCTATCTCTTTCCTTCTTCAATCTTCCTCTCGAGCTCTTCTCTTCTTCTTCTTCTTTCTTCTTCTCCAGCCCCTGCATCACCATCTCTTTCAGCTTCTTCATCTCCTCGTTTACACATCCAATTCTTCTCCCAGTCTGCTGTCTGTCCAGCCATCTCGCCGTCCTCTGCTATCCTATTGTTCTCGTCTTCCTTGTTTCTGCCGCCACCTGTCGTCGCCTTCCCGTTCCTCACTTTGCTGTCGGTATTTTTATCTCCTACCTTACCACGACTCTCTAGCCTCTCTTTAGCTTCCTTGAATTGCACTGTTTTTTCAGGCTTTCTGCAATCAGCGGTTGATTCTTCAGGTCCTTCTTCCTTTGATTCACCAGTATGCCTTGTTTCGTCCTTTCTCCTTTTCTTCTTTTCTACTTCTTCCTTGCTCCTGTTGTGCTTCCCGACCTCAAACCTCCTCTGCCCGACATCAGACCTAACCTCTTGCTTTCTCACTTTTCTTTTCTTTCACTTTTCTTTCCACGTCTCAAATTTCCTTGTGCTCTTTCTTTTCTATCCTTCTCTGCTTTCTTTTTACCTTTCTTTCCTATGCTTTCCTTTCTCTTTCGCCGCGAAACTCTTTTATTTTTGCAAAAAATGCTTGAATTTTCACGGAGCTGCACACACTCGATGTTGCTCGCTCGGCGGCGCTACGTTAAAGTCAAATAACGTAATATATACTGTATACACTGACTACCGTCTGCGAACGTAACGTAGATAGTAGAAGTAGTGTTATGTATGTATACTTATAATATTCTCGCTGAATCACGTGACCAAAAGGAACGCATTTCCATAAAACTTCAGTTTTTATGCGTTAAAACTTGTAAATTAGTTTTATACAATAATTTAACACAATTCTCTAGTTGATATGTGTATAAAAAATTACACTTCAAAAAAAATATGATGGTTCTTCTACGTCTCTTGTATTTTGAAGCAAAATCAAGTACCAGCTATAAGCAGATCCACAGGCTCGATTGTCGTGTATAGCAGATCGTCATCTGCCCTACTTGCCAGATAGAAGGCGTTAGCGTACTCTTGCCCATATGTTACTACAGAATTTTTCATAGTCAAAACCCCTATCAACTATCGCTCTGGTCTTTTCATAAACAATAGGATTTATTCATAACATCTAATAACATTTAACTTTTCAACGTACTTGCATAACGAAAAAAATTACATACAAAAGTATTGTGGTTGCTTGAGTGATATGATCATTAATGAGTCGGCAGACTTTTCCATATACACTGCCCTGCAATCACTTTTGCCATACCTGAGCGAAAAATGACTAAACTTGAAAGTTTTGCTATTCAGTGAAAAATTATTGGATTGGGATCTTAAAGTGCTCATTTCCAAGGTCTTTACTAGCACTTTATTGGCATATAAATTATATTTGAGGTTATTTATTTATTCACCAATTTTAATCGACAATTAACAAATCAAAAAAATCATTTTTTTCTCGTCCTTGGTAATTCTTTTGCCATTTTAGTAGAAATACCTGTAGAAACATTTCAAGCATATATATTCATTAGCTTTTGCAAGACCTTTATATTCTATTAATTTAAATTATCTTACAGGCATTTTTTACAAAAATACGGCCATTTTAGTTCAAAACATCACTTTTTTTCAGTCCTTTGTACAGCGCTTTGTAGATGAGATGGAAAACAATTTTATTTAGAAAAAAGGTTTGTTTTTATCTGAAGAATAAGAAAAAATACTGAAAAATAGGTTTCGAAAAATTTTTAAATTTCAAATTTTTTAAAATTTTCGAATTTATCACATTTTAATAATAACAGCGAAATTAACTCAAATAACAACAAATGGGTTTAATTAACAATGAAACTTTTGTAATTAAAAAATTAGAGCTTTTTTTCGTCAAAGTGACCACCTATAAGTGCTTGGCACAACCGTGGCATTTTATTTACAAGAGCGTCCAGTGTTGAAGAAATGATGCCACTCATTACAACAAAATCGTTAATGAATCTTCCACCTCTTTTCTTTCGCACATAAGTTTTACGTTTAGAACCAAAAATTTCAAATTTACTTTTTTGTACAGTATCGTTTCACTCACGGGGGTTTTTCAAAGATTTTTCAACGTTATTTATTAAACTTTTTCACATTATAATCAACGCTGTTGTATACCTAATAATTTTGAAATGTGATGGTTCATTTTATTAGCTTAATATAATAAAATTATCGTATTTCTCTTTTTTGTTTTTTTTTTGTTTGTAAACGAATTTCTGAAAGGATATAATTATCGAAACTTGATAAAATATTTTTACCGTGTCACTCAAAAAGCCATGGCGAAAAATAAAAATTATCTGACTTAGAACGATCGCAAAATATTGGATTCCATAACGCTAATTTAACGAACAATAAAATTTCAAAATTATTAGGTATAAATAGGCGTAGTGTTGATTATAATGTGAAAAAGTTTAACGAAACCAATACGATTGCGAATAGACGTGGAAAACGCGGAAGAAAACATCTGATGCCGAAGACAAGTTTATTTGCAATGTGAGTATACGAAACCGAAAATTAACTGTACATGATAGACACGTACATACAGTACACGTAAATCTTGAAAAAAAGCCGTGAGTGAGACTACTGAACAAAGAAGACTTGACAAAGCTGGTATGATTGGAAGAGTGGCTATTAAAAAACCATTGTTACGGTCTATTAATTTAAAAAAAACCGCTGCCAATGTATTGGCAAGTAGCTTCCTTATATTTTTTTTTAACTTGGAAAAAATATCATCTTTTTTCTCATTTTTATCAAGTATAGTCAATTTTGGCCCGTTTAATGTATAGCAGCATTGCGCATAGCAAATTACGTGATTTATCGAATTTATTCTTACCAAAATGATTACTAGGTTATCAGCAATGCATGTACATTCTAAAAAAGTTTAATGAAAGAACGGCAATTTCGATGTAAATATTTTTTTAATTAATTATATCAATTGCTGTTATGTACAAAAAAGTTAACTTTTCGACGTCTGTATAATTCGCGCTTTTTTTAAAGGATTAGTGGATTGTCGATTATGTTTCATTTTTAACGGATACGTAGCAATTGACAACGTTATCAAAATTAGCTTGAGTACCGTGCGATGTCTCTTCAGTATAATGTGCGACGCCAACCGTTAATTATTTCAATCATAAATTATTTCTCAACCAAACGATACGAAAAAAAAAGAAGAAATTTTTCCGTACAAAATTTTTTTTAAAAAGAAGATTTTGTGGGAAGAGCTTGACTGACGCGTCAGAAAAATTCGTCCAACATCTAAAAGTGACTTGTGAATATACTGCCAAAAAGAGTGGCAGAACATCAGTTCTTTATCACTGGACGCCCTTGTAAATAAAATGCCACGGTTGTGCCAAGCACTTATAGGGTCACTTTGACGAAAAAAAGCTTTAATTTTATTTAATTACTAAAGTTTCATCGTTAATTAAACCCATTAGTTGTTATTTAATTAATTTCACTTTATTATGTGATAAATTCGAAAATTTTAGAAAATTAAAAAATAAAATTTTCGAAACCTATTTTTCAGTATTTTTCTTATTCTTCAGATAAAAACGAAACTTTTTTCGAAATAAAATTGTTTTTCATCTCATCTACAAAGCGCTGTACAAAAGAATGAAAAAAAAAGTGATTTTTTGGACTAAAATGGCCGTATTTTTGTAAAAAATGCCCGTAAGAATTTAAATTAAAGAATATAAAAGTCTTTGCAAACCTATAAAATATATGCTTGAAATGTTTCTATCCCAATCCAATAATTTTTCACTGAATAGCAAAACTTTCAAATTTAGTCATTTTTCGCTCAGGTGTAGTAAAAGTGATGCAGGGCAGTGTATGTATAATTCTGTGAAACTGTTTACTCTAAAGTAACTTATCGAAAGTTTTACTCGTTTTCTTCTTACATAAAAGTCTGCTACTATGCTTTATATTACATTGCCTTTTACAAAAACTAGCACTTTCCCATTTAAATTGATATCGTAAAGCGCTAAGATTTTGTAAGAGAATACGATAAATAATTATTTAATATTTATTTAACTTAAATTCGACATATGGTTGGAACCTGCTTTTCTCTAATTTTAAATTGATTATGCTTAATTTGAAATTGTTTTAAATACCGCTTTTGAGCTCACCATAGAGCCATTCAGAAAAATATTCAAAGAGTCTTGGAAAACGTGTTTAAAAATTTGACTTTTTGCTGGGTTGGGTATTCTCTTAATTCTTGACGATATTCATTCACATGTTGGGAACTACAAAACGGTCAAAATTTGAATAATGCCCCAACGTCGTTTTTAATAAAGAGTGCGAGGTCAACCGTTTTCGAGACAATACAATAAACTCCTCGCATAATAACAAACAAAATCATTTTTTATGTATTTTTTCTCAGCTTTCGATGATTAGATACGTTTTTTTAAATCAATGCGTTTTTATTGTCTAAATCAAGGAAAACGTGTAAAACAACTCGTCATTTCGCACGTTTTCCTTGATTTGGACAATAAAAACGCATTTATTGTAAAACTAATCTAACCATCAAAAAGCTGAGGAAAAAATACATTAAGAAAAATGATTTTATTTATCATTATGCGAGGAGTTCAATGCATTAACTAAAAGAAAAGTGTAACAGCCCTCCGACTGGCCCACAGCGGCACTCGAAAACGGTCAACCTCGCGCTCTTTCCTCCTTCGCTGTTCGAGAAAATCGAATAAGTCCCTCTTTTTCATTATCATTCTTAATGTAAAATACAAGATCTTTCAATCTAGCTACTTAAAAGTTGATTGGAGTTGGACTGTAGAGGTTACAATGTGTTTCATTCAAGTTTAATTTTTGAGGATATGGAGAATATTTTTAAATTTTTGACCACACCAATAAAAAGCTGAGGTAAAAAACTATTGAAACCTTCAATAGTTCATCATTCAATAATTTTTTTGAATCTTATTTGACTCTTTTTGAGCGAGTTGAAAACTGAGCATTTGGGCCGTTTTCGCTGCTCTCGCACGGCACTGGGGCCTGTTCAAATTTTGACCCATATGATAAAATTGATTTTCAACACTTGAACTTGAATGTGTAAAAAAAAAAATTTGTATTATTGTGATCAAATTTAATTCATTTAAGACTTCCAGGCAAAAATTGAAGACTAATAAAAAATTATAAGAGGACGATTTTACGGCTTGGTTAATATATTATTTTATTTCAGAAAATACTCAAAAAAATTAAGATGTTATAAAACCCGTCAGGCAAAGGTAAAAGGAAACTGTATCGATAATAAATGAAGTTTCATTAAGTATGGAAATGACTCCAACACATCGAATTCTGATCAGCAATTTGTACACAAAATGTCAACAAAAGGTAAAGTTTTATCATTGATATGATAAGGAGGATTAACCCGTAACGCCCAGACGGACAGAATTTTATCTTTTGTAGTGACCAATAATCATCTTATCAGTGGCGAGAAAAATTCGAGTACTCTTTCGATGTAAAATTTAATGTAATTTTCGAATATGCGTTATAATTGACCTACGATGCATATTAAAAAAGTTATAAACCATTATTGCAAAAAAACACGATTTTGAATCCTGAAAAAAAATTTTGATTCAAATTTTTTTTATGAAAGAGACTTGATCGTGGCCATAATACCCAAAATTGTGGAATTACGATCTAAAGTTTAAAGTACGGGTGGGATTGGAAAATTCAGATGTGGACACCAAAACATACACTTTTCCAGAAAAATGTACTAAAAACCTTTGGTATTTTTACTCGTAAACGATCAACTTTAGGAAAAAAAGTTACTCTACAAAAAGTGTTTAAAATCATTCAAGATTATGCAGGAATTTTTTCAGAATTTTTTGAAAATTTTTGAAAAATGACCGAATTTGAAAAATCGAAAATTCTTAAACATTCTGAAAAATCCTGCGTTATCTTCAAGTGATTTAACCACTTTGTTGAGAGTAACATTTTTTTCTAAAGTTGTTCGTTTACGAATTAAAAAAATGTTTTTGTTCATAGTACAATTCGGTCATTTTTCAAAAATTTTCAAAAATTTTCAAAATTCTGAAAAATTCCTACTAATCTTTGAATGATTTTAAACACTTTTTGTAGAGTAACTTTTTTCTTAAAGTTGATCGTTTACGAGTAAAAATACCAAAGGTTTTTAGTACATTTTTCTGGAAAAGTGTATTTTTGGTGTCCAATATCTTGAATTTTCCAATCCCACCTACGGTACTTTAAACTTTAGATCGTTATTCCACAATTTTGTGGTATTATTGGCCACGATCAAAGTCTCTTTCATAAAAAAATTTGAATCAAAATTTTTTTTCAGGATTCAAAATCGTGTTTTTTTGCAATAATTGGTTTATAACTTTTTAATATGCATCGTAGGTCATTAAACTCAATTTCGAAAAGTACATTAAATTTTACATCGATATGAGTACTCTAGAATTTTTCTCGCCCTGATAAGATGTTTATGTGGTCACTACAAAAGAAATAAAAACTTCTGTCCGTCTGGGCGTTAACGGGTTAAGGAGGTGATTAAGGAGGTTCGATAGTCTCAATGCGGGGGGAAGCGGGACGCGACGGGCTTATATCTTCACCGTGTTAAATAATCATAACAAATAATTGGTTTTTAAAAACTAGGCTGCGTTTTTAATGAGACCATCAAACCTCCATAAGGTGATACAGAGGCCAGCCACGAAGTTGAATTTTCAATCAAGTTTTCGGGAACTTTAGAAATGGATCTAGGGTGACTTGAACAATGTGACTATGAAGGTCATCATAGCAATTTAGAGATATATTGGTTAGAAATGACAGAAAACTGGATTTAAAAATTGATTTTTTGGCTGATCTGTAGATTTGTTGAACCTATTAACGTTCAGAATTTCAAAATTTCGTGTCACTTTTTCAACAGATTTTTTCCTGTAATGTAGGGTTAAAATAATGTTTAAAACGCATGTTTTTTATTAAAATATAATTGAGAATTTAGAAGATTTAAGATTTGCATGAATCAGCGTCGTAGTGGGGAAGTTACTCGTCACGTAAGTTTTCACGATAGTGTATTGGATTTTTACAGTAACTCCAATAACATGCAAAAATTACTTGAAAAAATGAGACGAACTTTCATACCTCTACGCGTTAACCCATTTTTGGCATTTATTTTCAAAAACCACAGAAATAGAAAGAAATGATTTTTTGCGAAGTTGTGTGGCTCAAATAACACAAAGAAAGTAGTAAGAGCGTTCAAACAAAACGTTTTTGTGCAAAAAAACGTAAACGTTTTTGGCATTTTGATCATATAATTTTCAAAATGGCGAATTTATCTCATGGGCCGTTGAAATTTTCATGAATTTGGTACTCCAAAAATATTGACTTGATAAAAAAATATTATGGAACCTAAAAATGTGAGAATTTATGAAAATATTTTATGGACCCAAAAAATGTGAGAATTGATCAATTAATACGCAGGAATTATTTCAGAATTTTCCGAAGTGTTTTTCGAATTTAAAGTTCAGTTAAAAAGCTTGTAAGAAAGCATTCAAAGACAATTTTTTTGGGAGAATGGACATTTTTCGGTTTAAGGACTCCATCATTAAAAAATTAAGGAAATTTACGATCAAAGTTAACATCGGTTTGGTTTTGAGAGTGCATTTCGGTACTTTTACAGTTAGTTAAAAATTGGCCTTTTCGTCTGACAAGGGTCGTGTTTTCCTAGTATTCCAAAATCATTTCGGAACATTTTGAAAAAATTACAGTGTATTTTTCGATCAATTATAACTCTTTGGTTCAATAAAATTTTCTTGTCGAGTCAATAGTTTTAGAGTGAAAAATCCATGAACATTTTCATCGGACCATGAGATGAATCCGATATTTTGGAAAATATATGGTCAAAATGAAAATCGCTTTTACGTTTTTTTCATAGTTTGAAGTTTTTGATACCTCCTGTCGTGTTATTTGGGTCACACAATCCCGTAAGAAAGTTGAAATTGACTTTGAATCTATAAACCATGTTTTTTTATTTTGCGAAATGAACAATGTTTGGTAATCTGGTGCTGTGGTGCTCTTAAAAATGTATGCCAAAAAATGAACATTTGCCCATTAACGGGTTCTGGGAACTACGGTTGACTCATTTTTCTGAACGTTGATGTACATTAAAACTTACTTAAAAAAACAACAACATAACATTAACAACGTAACATTTTTTTAAGAAAGTATGCGATTAACACAAATTTAATAATCAATGCATATTATTGAAAATTTTTTAAATTATGAGAGTTATTTTGAATGTTTGCATTTTAGATTATAATATCATGATGAGTACTGACGGCGGCTTTTGCCCACTATGTTCAAAATGCCAAACACAGTTTGCTAGACATCTGGTTAACAAACATAGTCATTTAAAGGAAATAAGAGATATAATTAGCGAACCCAAGAAATCTTGTAAAAGGAGAAATATGATCAACGAGTATCGATTGAGAGGGTTAAAATTGTTCAATGAAAAATATCAACAACAGATTCCCGTGAGACACAGAACTTCCAGCAAGGACCATGAGAAAAGTATTTGTGCTTTTTGTGCTCACTGGTTTTCACTTTCTAAAATTAAAAATCACATGAAAAAATGTCCAGAAAATGTTAAAAACCCAGACTAGAGTGATGTTACGCCAAGTCATTAGCTTATTACTTAGCTGTTTTATTTATAAGTTGTTACTACCTTTGACGAAAGTAATAAAATTACAAGAAAAACGTTATTTATAATCATAAAAAAAATTGTTCCAATAATAAAAATAATTTATCACCAGAAAAACGTAGTAATATTTACTATAAAACGTGCTAATTCCTTTTAAAAATTGTTTATACCTAAATGAATGAAGATATATGTGTATAGCACATTACATAACCAGGGAGTAAAGATAAACAAAGTCTCAAATTACATGCAATATTCGCTAAAGGCAAAGCCAAGAGTGATAAACACATAATCTGAGACATTCTCTCCTTTTTTCTGTGTTGCGTATACAACTTACTAATATAAGTTATAAGGGAATATTTAATAAAATTACGTTTAGCTTTTGTTTTCCCAGCTTTGTAACGGAATAATATGAGTGATGAGTTTCCAATCTTACAACTAATTGATAAGAGGCCATAAAGAATATGGCACTAATAGTCATGAAAAATACATAGAACATAACAATCTAGAAAAATGCTTCTGACCATTCAGTAATTTATAACCATCTTAATTTAATAAAATCACGTCTAGCTTTTGTTTTTTCAGTAATGCAACGAATTTTTGTATGTGATCGGTTTTCAATCACACTTGTTATTTATGAGAGACTTTTCATGATATGGCACCATAAGTCAAGAAAAAGATATGAGCAAAAATATCTGTAGAAATGCTCATGATCATTCCGCTTTTTATAACCGGTTAATTTTAAAAAATTCACCTTTAGCTTTTTACTCAGTTATCTGTTGGCTCCGTTATAAGTGATTCATTTTCAATAACACATTTTAATAATGAGAGACTTCGGTAAATTTGGCACTAGAACTCGTGAAAAAGGCTTGAACACAACGATCTGTGACAATGCTGATGGTAATTCAGTGTTTTATAACCCGCTTGATTCAATAGAATAACATCAAGTTTTTGATTTTTTAGTAATGTAACGGATTTACTCTAAATGATTAGTGGTAAAATTCCGCTTGTTATTAACAAAAAGACTTTGCAAGACATGACACCAAAAATCGTGAAAAAAGTTATAGACCCATACATCTGTAAACATGCGCATGAATATTCCCTTATTAAGAACGAGGCATATTTAATAAGGTAACGTTTAGCATTTGTTTTTCTAGTTATGTAACAGAATTATATAGGCGATTGATTTTCAATCTTACAACTAATTATCGAGAGGCCTTGGAGGATATGACACAAAAGTCGTGAAAAAGATATCAGCAAAAATATCTGTGAAAATGCTCATGAGACTTCCGCTTTTTATTACCAGATAATTTTAAAATAATTCCCTTTTGATTTTCACTCAGTTATCTGTTGGCTCCGTTATAAGTTAATCGTTATCAATCCACCATTTTAATAATAAGAGACATTGATTAATGTGGCACCAGAAGTCGTGAAAAAGGTTAAGGACCCATACATCTGTAAAAATGCGCGTGACCATTCCGTTATATTTTACGGGGTATATTCAATAAAATCACGTTTAGCTTTTGTTTTTCCAGTTATAAAATGGATTTATAGAAGTGATAAGTAATCAATCTTACAACTTATTCATAAAAGACCGTGAAGTATAATGCACTAAAAGTCGTGAAAAAGATATTTATTATCGGTTAATTTCAAAAAATTCATTCTCAGCTTTTTACTCAGTTATCTGTTGGCTTCATTATAAGTGAATCATTATCAATCCCGAATATCAATAATAAGATACATGAATTGATTTGGCACCAGAAGTCGTGACAAAGAATATAGACCCATACATCGGTAAAAATGCACATGACGATTCCGTTTTTTTTTTACTGGTTATATTTAATAAAATCACGTTTAGCCTTTGTATTTCCAGTTATGTAACGGAATTATATAAGTGATAAGTTCTCAAATTTACAACTAATTTATAAAAGACCTTGATGGATATGACACAAAAAGTCGTGAAAACGGTTATTCACACATAAATCTGTATAAATGGTCATGACGATTCCGTTATTTTTTACTGGTTATATTTAATAAAATCACCTAGTTATAAATAATAAAATCACCTAGTTTAACCTTTGTATTTCCAGTTATGTAACGGAATTATATAATTGATTAGTTATCAATCTTACAACTTATTCATAAGAGACCGTGAAGGATATGGCACTAAAAGTAGCGAAAAAGATATGAGCAAAAATATCTGTAAAAATGATAATTCCGCTATTTATCACCGGTTAATTTCAAACGAACAACTTTTAGCTTTTCACTCAGTTGTCTGTTGGCTTCGTTATAAGTGATTAGTTTTCAATCATACAACTAATTAATAAGAGACCTTGATGGATATGACACAAAAAGTCGTGAAAACGGTTATTCACACATAAATCTGTATAAATGGTCATGACGATTCCGTTATTTTTTACTGGTTATATTTAATAAAATCACCTAGTTATAAATAATAAAATCACCTAGTTTAACCTTTGTATTTCCAGTTATGTAACGGAATTATATAATTGATTAGTTATCAATCTTACAACTTATTCATAAGAGACCGTGAAGGATATGGCACTAAAAGTAGCGAAAAAGATATGAGCAAAAATATCTGTAAAAATGATAATTCCGCTATTTATCACCGGTTAATTTCAAACGAACAACTTTTAGCTTTTCACTCAGTTGTCTGTTGGCTTCGTTATAAGTGATTAGTTTTCAATCATACAACTAATTAATAAGAGACCTTGATGGATATGACACTAAAAGTCGCGAAAAAGGTTATTGACACATGAATCTGTAAAAATGGTCATGACATTCCCGTTATTTATTACTGTTATGTCGTGGACAATGGTACGAATAACCACACAATACGTTCAGTAATCATGCCTTTATTGATACCTACAGTGAGAGACGTGTGCTCTCGTTTGTCGACGGTACGCTTCTGGCGTGAGCCGCACATACCTCGAGTGTCTGTGTTTCTTATCGGCTCACATACATTCTTTTGGCTTATGCCGATACATTACAATTACTAGGTATATTTGATAAAATCACGTTTAGTATTCGTTTTTCAAGTTATGTAACAAAATTATTTAAGGGGGGAAAGGTACCTAAAATCTCAACAAAAAAAATTTTTTTTTATTGACCTTTTCGATAGGATTTTTCCTCAGCTTTCCAGTGCTGTGATCAGAATTTTTAAATTTTAACTTTACCGTGAGGTACAGCCTATTTAGTACCGATACTTTTATGATTATTACAGGAAAAGTGAATAAAACAACTCAAAAAAAACATTGCCGTTCTTTCATGAATCTCCGGACTTTCATAAGTCGGTAGCGCCATCTAGTGGTACTCATTTTATTCTTTGGTTAGAGTACATCCAGTAGAAATTTGTTTGTTTACATTGGTATAGATGTACAGTAACGCCACCACTCGCAGCACGTGACTTTAGGTATATCTTCTGTCTCTCTCAGTTTCGTGCGCGAGCCTAGGTCATATCTCAATAACAGTCTGCTGACTGCTTCTTCATTTTCCAATGGCTATAATTACATTTTTTTTTGAAAGTGAAAAAAGTATATGTAGAGTGCAATTATATCTTTGCAACTCAACATAGTGTTTCATAATGAAGCTATGAAGAAGTTTCAATAGCTTTTTATGAAAATGTGACATTTTTAGCAGTTCAAATTCAAGAAATACAGTGTACATAAGTAAATTGACATATACATCAGTGTATATGTATGTCACTGTACATTATGTATTTGTATATGACTGTGTCATGTATAATTGTATGTTGCATGTGATAAACAAGATTAGTGATAGTTGATCAATTTTGAGTGATTTTATTTCCAATTATAGATCCAGTGATTTTATGAATGTTAGTGAATAGGTAGAGGACTGGGTTCAAGTTCTAATGTGAGATTGTGCATATTTGTGTAAAAAGTTGATTTAGACATAATCAACTTAGTTACTAGTTTCCATATAAAACCCATATTAACGTATACTAACATTTTAGTACAAATTATAAAATGTAGTAATGAAATTGTCGCATTTGGCTTTGTTTGGCGTTCAAGTTGCATTACTGCTTTTTATTGTCCAAAAAGTTTAAAGCAGCCTCAGTGACATGAGAGTATCATTATGACATATATTGGTGTATTTTTGTTTTTTTCAACTCTTGGGCAGTTACGTTTCATCTCAAAATTGCTCTGTTGCCGTAATTTTCCATATGAACCATTTGAGCAAATGAGCTGAAATTTTCAGGGATTGTTCTACGTGAGAATGGCTACAAACGCAAGCACTTTCAAAGGTATTGGACTAAATTTGCACTTTTTTCAGACCATATGCTAGCATAATCTGTCATTTTATCTTATTATATTAATGAATAAAATGTATATAGCTGTCAAATGTGTGTGTATAATTAATTAAAATATCTGAAAGTGCTTGCGTTTGTAACCAAACATCTACTGAACAAAATGACACCCCAATGACCATGATTGAATGATCGGTTTTAGCTGGATCCTACGGCACAGGTGTACCTCTCATGTCTGTGGGCTTGCTTCATCGAGGAGGGTTCTATAGGATCTGGGACCTCAATTTTCATATTCCAGAGTGAAAAACTTTGGAAAAAGAGTGAAAAAAGCAGAGTTTTCTCTGTAGAGTCCAAAAAAATTATTTTTCGCAATTTTTAATGAATTTTTTTAAAATGCAGGTTTAAGGTACCTTTCCCCCCTTAAGGAATAAGTTATCAATCTTACAACTCATTCATAAGAGACCGTGAACGATATTGCACTAGAAGTCGAGAAAAAGATATGAGCCAGAATATTTGTAAAAATGCTCCTGATAATTCCGCTTTTTATTACCGGTTATATTTAAAAAATTCCTCCCTAGCTTTTTACTCAGTTATCTGTTGGCTTCGTTATAAGTGAATCATTATCAATCTCGAATATGGATAATAAGATACATTAATTGATATGGCACCAGAAGTCGTGAAAATGGTTATAGACCCAAACATCGGTAAAAATGGTCATGACATTTCCGTTATTAATAAATAGGTATATTTAATAAAATCACTGTAAGCTCTTGATTTTTCAGTTATTCAACAGATGGATATGAGTGATAAGTTTTGAATCTTACAATTTGTTACGAAGCGACCGTGAAAGATATTGCACTAAAAGTCGTGAAAAAGATATGAGCAAAAATATTTGTAAAAATGATAATTCCGCTATTTATTACCGGTTAATTTAAAGAGAACCACTTTTAGCTTTTCACTCGGTAATCTGTTGGCTTCGTTATAAATGATTAGTTTTCAATCTTCGAACCAATTAATAAGAGACTTTGATGAATATGACACCAAAAGTTGTGAAAAAGGTTATTGACACATGAATCAGTTTAAATGGTCATGACATTTCCGTTATTAATTACTAGGTAATTTTTATAAAATCACTTCAGACTTTGTTTTTCCAGTTATTCTACGGATTTATATAAGTGATGAGTTTTCAATCTTACAATTAAATAATAAGAAATAGTGAAGGATATTGCACTAAAAGTCGTAAAAAAGATATGAGCCAAAATATTTGTAACAATGCTCTTGATAATTCCGCTTTTTATTACCGGATATATTTAAAAAATTCCTCCCTAGCTTTTTACTCAGTTATCTGTTGGCTTCGTTATGAGTAAATCATTATCAATCCCGAATATAAATAATAAGATACATTAATTGATATGGCACCAGAAGTCGTGAAAATGGTTATTGACCCATACATCTGTAAAAATGCGTATTACAATTCCGTTATTCATTACCGAGTACATTTAATAAAACCACGTTTAGCCTTTGTTTTTCCAGTTATGTAACGGAAATATATAAGTGATGAGTTTTCAATCTTTCAACTAATTAATACGAGAATTTGATGGATATGACACGAAGAGTCGTGAAAAAGGTTATTCACACATAAATCAGTATAAATGGTCATGACATTTCCGATATTAATTACTAGGTATTTTTTTACAAAATCACTTGAGCTTTTGTTTTTCCAGTTATCTTACGGATTTATATAATTGATGAGTTTTTAATCTTACATATTACAATTTATTAATACGAGACTTTCATGGGTATGATACCTCACCGGAGCGCGAGGTAACTCCATCATCAACCTCACCTTCGCTAGCGACTCGCTTGTCTCCAGGGTGGCCAGCTGGCGCGTGGAGAGCGAGCTCTACACAAATAGCGACCCCCAGGCCATCATCCTCGAGGTGAGCCAAGGGAGGCCCTCAGTGACCTGGACGAGCCGGGGCCGTGGCTGGCGCGTCCGCACCCTGGACGAGGAAATCTTCTCAGCCAAGATTTCTGGCGCGAAGTTCCTCCCATCACTTACTGAGCGGCCGGAGGACATAGCAGCTGCGCTAATGGCAGCAGTCACTGGAGCCTGTGACGCGTCGATGGCCAGTGGCTGTGGGCCTCGTCGTCATGCACCAGTTTACTGGTGTACGCAGGAATTCGCCGACCTTCGACGACGGTGCATGCTAGCGCGAAGACTGGCACAAAGAGCGCGAGACCGGGCCACGGAGGCGGACTGACGAGCTGAGTCTGCGGCAGCCAGGGGCCGCCTGCGCGCGGCCATCTGGCCGAGCAAGCGACGCTGTTAGAGTGACCTATGTGATGAGGTCAACCGGGATGTGTGGGGCAGGCCGTACAGGACGGTCATGTGACGTCTGCGGGGTCCTAGGGCGGCGCCACCCAGCGCGCCGATACTTGTGCGACGAGCTGTCGCTGCTCTCTTCCTGGTGACGACGGAGCCACTGACGCGACCCCCGGCACGATCGGATGCCTCCGACATCCCGGGCGTTACTTTGGGCGAGCTACAGGGAGCGTGCCGCAGAATCCGGGAGAGCGCAGCGCCCGGCCCAGACGATGTCCCAAACAAGGCCCTCAAACTCGTGATCGCCGTGCGCCCGGACGCATTCACGCAGGTGTACACGGCGTGTCTCAGAGGCGGCGTCTTCCCGAGCCCATGGAAGCGACAGAGGCTCGTGCTGTGGCCAAAGCTGGGCAAACCTCTAGAAGAGCCGACGTCCTACCGGCCGCTCTGCATGCTGTACACGGCCGGCCAGGTCCTTGAAAGGATAATATGCGGCCGTCTGGAGGTACACACGGAAGCCCCCGACGGCCTCTCAGAGCAGCAGTACGGGTTCCGCAGAGGGAGGTCCACCATCAATGCCATCGAGTCCGTCATAGCCATGGCACGTGAGGCGACCGCAGGCGTAAGAAGTCAGCGCAACTACTGCGCTGTCGTCACCCTCGACTTTAGGAACGCATTCAATTCGGCGCGGTGGAACAACATCCTCACTGCGCTGGAACGAATCCGCACACCTGAGTACCTGCTGAGAATCATCAACAGCTACTTTCAAGCTAGAGTACTTGAATACCACACCGATGATGGCCCTGAGTCCTGCAATATCTCAGCAGGGGTCCCACAGGATATTTTTATCCAAAAAAACGTGGTTTTGAAAAAAAAAATTTTTTTTCTTTTCAAATTTTCACATGGAAATCGTTGAAGTCCTGGCGTCTCGGGTGAAAATTATGCGTCCATGGACCCTAAAGTAAAAGTTATCGGGATTTAGATTGGAGAAAATAAAGTTTAAGTAAACAAAATGGCGGTTGGAACACCAAAATTTGTTTTAAAACTTCTAGAATTTTTAACTCGAATAATAAGGGCTTAAGAAAAAAATTTTACGAATGAAAAAGTTCTTAGAATTAATAACAAAATACGCTAGAATTTTTCCAGATTTTTTTTTTGATTTTTCAAAATTTTCAATCTTCAAAAATTGAAAAAATTATTCAAAAAAATCTGAAAAAATTCTAGCGTATTCTTTGATCAATTCTAAGAACTTTTTTATCAGTAAACTTTTTCCCTTAAACCCTTATTTTTCGAGTTAAAAATTCCGAAAATTTTTCAATATCTTTTGGTGGCGGAATTTTCCATTTAGAACCGATCATTCAATCATGGTCATTGGGGTCTCATTTTGTTTATTAGATGTGTGGTCACAAACGCAAGCACTTTCAGATTTTTTAATTAATTATACACAATTTTACAGCCACATAAACATTTTATTCATTAATATTATAATAAGATAAAATGACAGATTATGCTAGCATATGGTCTAAAAAAGTGCAAATTTAGTCCAATACCTTTGCGTTTGTAGCCATTCTCATGTAGAACAATCCCTGAAAATTTCAGCTCATTTGCTCAAACGGTTCACATGGAAAGTTACGGCAACAAAGCAATTTTGAGATGAAACGTAACTGCCCAAGAGTTGAAAAAAACAAAAATACACCAATATATGTCATAATGATACTCTCATGTCACTGAGGCTGCTTTAAACTTTTTGGACAATAATGAACAGTAATTCAACTTGAATTTTCAACATACTGGACCCACAAGGACAAGGTTCAATTATCCCAGACAGTCAAACAAAGCCAAATGCGACAATTTCATTACTACATTTTATAAGTTGTGCTAAAATGTTAGTATACGTTAATTGGGTTTTATGTGGAAACTGGTAACTAAGTTGATTATATCCAAATCAACTTTTCACACAAATATGCACAATCTCACATTAGAACTTGAACCCAGTCCTCTACCTATTCACTAAAATTTATAAAACATTAATCACTGAATCTATAATTGGAAATAAAATCACTCAAAATTGATCAACTATCACTAATCTTGTTTATCACATGCAACATACAATTATACATGACACAGTCATATACAAATACATAATGTACAGTGACATACATATACACTGATATACATATGTCAATTCATATGTACAGTGTACTTATGTACACTGTATTTCTTGAATTTGAACTGCTAAAAATGTCACATTTTCATAAAAAAGCTATTGAAACTTCTTCATAGCTTCATTATGAAACATTATGTTGAGTTGCAAAGATATAATTGCACTCTGCACATACTTTTTTCACTTTCAAAAAAAATGTAATTATTAGCCATTCGAAAATGAAGATGCAGTCAGCAGACTGTTATTGACATATGATCTAGGCTCGCGCACAAAACTGAGAGAGACAGAAGATATGCCTAAAGCCACGTGCCGCAAGTGGTGGCGTTACTGTAGACCTATAGCCATGTAAACAAATAAATTTCTGCGCACATCTTTAGTCCTGACTCTGGGTGTACGCGACCGTAGCCAGTGGTAGCCTAGCCAGCGATATTCGTGTATCTATTCACCTCTCCCAACTTGACATCTTGTAGTATTCTGTACATTTCTGTGTACATTCTTGTAGTATTTCTAGCATTTTTCTTACAATGAACCAAGGCAATCAACCATTAGGAGGTGACCAAGGGATGCCTTTAGGCCGTCAAGCCTTAGAAAGAGGTTAGGTGAAACTTTTCCATTAAATAATTTTAATTTGTATAAAATCAATGTATATGCTTATATGTTTATGTAAAATAATTATTGCAGAAATTCAAGTCATCAGATCTTCAAATGGCCATTTCTGCATTTATTGTTTTTCTGTACATAAAAAATTTGTACGTCACCTATTAAGGATGCATATTGATAAAGATACAGTTAAAACCATAGCTTCTTTGCCAGCGTGCAGAGAAAAAAGTCAATTAATTAATCATATTCGATTGATGGGGTTCCAAAGATTTAATGCGATGTGCAGACAATATCAAATCGATATCGAATAGATCTATCTAGATGTAGCCTTTGATGTCAATATTGGTGCAGTTGGTTTATAAAAAAAACATTTTGATGCAGGTCTGAAGAATTCCGCCAACTTTCAATTTAAATATTTTATTTTCTTAATAATGTGATGAATGAAGACTTATGCAATATTTCAAACTTGCTGTATTGACTACAATTTAAATAGATTATTTTTAATAAATATAAATTCATTTAATTTAACTGAGTTTTTTAAGTTATTCAAATATTACCCTATATAAAATAATTTATTCAAACAATAATATCAGATTTCAGAATGCTACTTAATACAATGGAAGTTGTTTTTTGTTTAATTTTTTGTTGTTGACACAAATTGGTTCATGTCGAATACTGCATGTATTAATCATTGATCATTTTTTGATTCTTTTATTTACAATTTTCAAGAAACTTTGATAAACGCTTAATAGATATGAAAATATACCTTCAAAAAATTATTTATTTATTTTTTTCTAATAAACCATACTTATTGATACCAATAGTTTATTGAATACAAAATTAATTTCATACATAAATAGAAGGTTACAAAATAATTCTTAACTATTCATAATTTATTCAAATATGATTATTTCATTCATTGATTATACAGAGTTTTATGCTGAAACATGGAAAATATATTGTAGTTATGAAAGTAGTTTGAAACAAACTTTTACAAAAAAAACCTTATAATAGTTTTATATTATTCTCAAATTGTTGAAGATTTGAGATTCATAAAAATATAAAATTAACTCATGTACTTATATAAAAAGAGGATACAACTATATAATGTTATTAAATTGTTAGTTAAACTTAAATTGTTTGTATTACAACTGGTATCGCATCTTTGTTAGGCTTATTTGAAGTATAAAAACACATACAAAAAATGACATACAAATAAGCCTAACAAAGATGCGATACCAGTTGTAATACAAACAATTTAAGTTTAACTAACAATTTAATAACATTATATAGTTGTATCCTCTTTTTATATAAGTACATGAGTTAATTTTATATTTTTATGAATCTCAAATCTTCAACAATTTGAGAATAATATAAAACTATTATAAGGTTTTTTTTGTAAAAGTTTGTTTCAAACTACTTTCATAACTACAATATATTTTCCATGTTTCAGCATAAAACTCTGTATAATCAATGAATGAAATAATCATATTTGAATAAATTATGAATAGTTAAGAATTATTTTGTAACCTTCTATTTATGTATGAAATTAATTTTGTATTCAATAAACTATTGGTATCAATAAGTATGGTTTATTAGAAAAAAATAAATAAATAATTTTTTGAAGGTATATTTTCATATCTATTAAGCGTTTATCAAAGTTTCTTGAAAATTGTAAATAAAAGAATCAAAAAATGATCAATGATTAATACATGCAGTATTCGACATGAACCAATTTGTGTCAACAACAAAAAATTAAACAAAAAACAACTTCCATTGTATTAAGTAGCATTCTGAAATCTGATATTATTGTTTGAATAAATTATTTTATATAGGGTAATATTTGAATAACTTAAAAAACTCAGTTAAATTAAATGAATTTATATTTATTAAAAATAATCTATTTAAATTGTAGTCAATACAGCAAGTTTGAAATATTGCATAAGTCTTCATTCATCACATTATTAAGAAAATAAAATATTTAAATTGAAAGTTGGCGGAATTCTTCAGACCTGCATCAAAATGTTTTTTTTATAAACCAACTGCACCAATATTGACATCAAAGGCTACATCTAGATAGATCTATTCGATATCGATTTGATATTGTCTGCACATCGCATTAAATCTTTGGAACCCCATCAATCGAATATGATTAATTAATTGACTTTTTTCTCTGCACGCTGGCAAAGAAGCTATGGTTTTAACTGTATCTTTATCAATATGCATCCTTAATAGGTGACGTACAAATTTTTTATGTACAGAAAAACAATAAATGCAGAAATGGCCATTTGAAGATCTGATGACTTGAATTTCTGCAATAATTATTTTACATAAACATATAAGCATATACATTGATTTTATACAAATTAAAATTATTTAATGGAAAAGTTTCACCTAACCTCTTTCTAAGGCTTGACGGCCTAAAGGCATCCCTTGGTCACCTCCTAATGGTTGATTGCCTTGGTTCATTGTAAGAAAAATGCTAGAAATACTACAAGAATGTACACAGAAATGTACAGAATACTACAAGATGTCAAGTTGGGAGAGGTGAATAGATACACGAATATCGCTGGCTAGGCTACCACTGGCTACGGTCGCGTACACCCAGAGTCAGGACTAAAGATGTGCGCAGAAATTTATTTGTTTACATGGCTATAGGTCTACAGTAACGCCACCACTTGCGGCACGTGGCTTTAGGCATATCTTCTGTCTCTCTCAGTTTTGTGCGCGAGCCTAGATCATATGTCAATAACAGTCTGCTGACTGCATCTTCATTTTCGAATGGCTAATAATTACATTTTTTTTGAAAGTGAAAAAAGTATGTGCAGAGTGCAATTATATCTTTGCAACTCAACATAATGTTTCATAATGAAGCTATGAAGAAGTTTCAATAGCTTTTTTATGAAAATGTGACATTTTTAGCAGTTCAAATTCAAGAAATACAGTGTACATAAGTACACTGTACATATGAATTGACATATGTATATCAGTGTATATGTATGTCACTGTACATTATGTATTTGTATATGACTGTGTCATGTATAATTGTATGTTGCATGTGATAAACAAGATTAGTGATAGTTGATCAATTTTGAGTGATTTTATTTCCAATTATAGATTCAGTGATTAATGTTTTATAAATTTTAGTGAATAGGTAGAGGACTGGGTTCAAGTTCTAATGTGAGATTGTGCATATTTGTGTGAAAAGTTGATTTGGATATAATCAACTTAGTTACCAGTTTCCACATAAAACCCAATTAACGTATACTAACATTTTAGCACAACTTATAAAATGTAGTAATGAAATTGTCGCATTTGGCTTTGTTTGACTGTCTGGGATAATTGAACCTTGTCCTTGTGGGTCCAGTATGTTGAAAATTCAAGTTGAATTACTGTTCATTATTGTCCAAAAAGTTTAAAGCAGCCTCAGTGACATGAGAGTATCATTATGACATATATTGGTGTATTTTTGTTTTTTTCAACTCTTGGGCAGTTACGTTTCATCTCAAAATTGCTTTGTTGCCGTAACTTTCCATGTGAACCGTTTGAGCAAATGAGCTGAAATTTTCAGGGATTGTTCTACATGAGAATGGCTACAAACGCAAAGGTATTGGACTAAATTTGCACTTTTTTAGACCATATGCTAGCATAATCTGTCATTTTATCTTATTATATTAATGAATAAAATGTTTATATGGCTGTAAAATTGTGTATAATTAATTAAAAAATCTGAAAGTGCTTGCGTTTGTGACCACACATCTAATAAACAAAATGAGACCCCAATGACCATGATTGAATGATCGGTTCTAAATGGATCCTACGGCACAGGTGTGCCTCTCATGACTGTGGGCTTGCTTCATCGAAGAGGGTTCTGTGGGGTCTGGGACCTCAATTTTCATATTCCAGAGTGAAAAACTTTGGAAAAAGAGTGAAAAAAACAGAATTTTCTCTGTAGAGTCCAAAAAAATTATTTTTTTCAATTTTTAATGAATTTTTTTAAAATGCAGGTTTAAGGTACCTTTCCCCCCTTAAACAGTATGTTGTCTTTTTCTCTCGACAAATTTTTAAAACAAAATTTTCAACTGGATTCTAGTTGGAGTTCGTCTGGAAATGGCTCGAGCGCCAAACGCGTCCTTGGTGGACCAAGTCGAAACTATGGCCGGGTCGAAACTTGTGCTTCGTCGCGTACTCTTGTAAATAATCGCCCGTTGGGTCTTCTAATTGGTTTCTCGTCCATTTGGACCTTAAATAAAGAAAATCTTCTTGACTTTGAATTGAAGCTTTGTCATTTCTAAACACCCTTTTTTTGCAAGTTTTCATCAGGTAGACACTCGCAGCAGAGGTGAGTCTGTAGACCCACAGTAAGCCCACACCATGGTCACGGGCCCAAAATACCCACTGTGATTCGACAGGAAAGTAAAGTGGTCCCTTATTAAATAACTAATAAGCTGACCGTTGCACCCTTCAAACTGATTTTTTATCGTGTAAAATTTTAGGCTTAATACGTTTAATACTTTACGAGATTGGGGTCTAGTGGATTAGAAAAAAGTTGTTTTCAGCCCTCTTTTTACTTATTGAAGAAGAAAAGTTGTGTTTGATTGTTAGAGTGTTTTTTTTTCTTCTTATTTGATACACACTTGACATTTTTAACATTATTTAAACATTATTTTTTACCCTATTACCATAAGAAAGCTCATAAGCGAAAAAATTAAACTTCTAAAAATCCTAGAACAGCATTACCTCATGAGATGGTAATCTCGATTAACGCCAAAAAGGACTTACTTGACTTAAAAGGTATAACGGTTAATAAAAAATACATAAATTACGCCCAAAAATCAACAACGCCGTAGGGTTCACGATCAAGGGGTCATCCACGGCAGTCTAAGAGTCTTTGTTGACTAGTAGACGCTTGGACGCGCTGCAAGAATTAATGGATATATCGACTATCTCTATGCAAGACGAAAACCAGCTTACAACCAGAGTTGAAAAGTCTCGGCTTCGCAAGAGTGATGGTCATGCTTAGGACTCACTTATTGTCAGCTGACAGAAGGGGGTTGTTGAAAAGTTGGTGCCGAAATTTGACGGGCTCTTCTGTATCTCAAAAGGTTTGGGCGTGAAGACTTACTTTTTCAATCTCGGAGACAAACCCAGTTGCCCAAAAATGTATGTCAAACACTTACAGATATACGATCTCATACCCAACGGATCTAACGACCCTTCAACAGCTGTCCTCTAAATGAGTTATAAGCCGGTGACGGGAATCTCCAACACATTATATTTTTAACCTTTATATAAAACTGTATAAAATCGTATCAATTAATTGCCTATGGCCGAAAACATATGAGATAAGGGAAACCTGAAGGTATACGCCTGGGTATATGTACTTGAGGTATACACAGCCGCAAAAAGAAAACCCACTTCATATCAGATATGGCTAATTAAATGCCGATTATCGTCGAGACTGGCTCGACGGCGACTGAAGCGGCGGCGCAGTGACAATAGAATGCTAACCAACTGGACCACAGACCGTTACACAATTACATCCCATTCTATTATTACCCAATCTACGTAAAAATCGATTTGAAATCACGTAGAAATCGACCTGGAAAACATTCTGTAAATCCAGGTGTATTTCAAGGTCTATTCCACAATAATTGCCATATAAAGTCCCGCGCCCCCTTTTCTGTAATCAGGGTAGTAGTTATTTTCAGCAAATGATTTTTTGATTATTTACTTTTCAAACTCACTTGAGATCACCCAATAGATCCTTTATGAGACCTCGCATGTTGATTATTATTCAGGGTGGTGCAAAAGTATGGAAATATCGTGGATTATACTTAAAAAAAAAGATAGAAAACCTCAGGTCCGACGCATTTTTTGACGAGGAATTCAATAGTGACCTTGAATTTAACCTTAAACACAACCTCAAAGCTTCATGTACCAAAAATGGATTTTTTAAATAGGAACCCCAATTTTTTATTGTAGATTTGAGAAGTACGAAAAATTGAACGTTGAATTATGCCATTTAATTTTTTATGAGGATTATTTTAAGGGTGCTATAGAATCATGTTAAACCCTAATTTGAACCCAAATTTAAAAAAAAAAGCAGACTTTTTTTTAAAAATTTTCAGAAATATGATTTTTCTCATCTTTTTCTCATCTTTTCTTTGCATCCTACTGAAAAAATCCTATTTCTGACAAATGAAAAAAAATTTCGATTGTTTTCAAAAAATTTAAGTCAAAATACTGCTTTTACTTGATTCTGTATCGCGCTTAAAGTTATATTGAAAAAAATTAATTGACAGGTTTAGTTGTACAATTTTTCGCTCTTTTCAAATTTTGCAATAAAAAATAGAGGTTTCCATTTAAAAAATCGATTTTTGGTTCACTGCAGCTTTGAGGTTATGTTTAAGGTCGAATTCAAGGTCATTATTGGATTCCTCGTCAAAAAATACGTCGAATATGTGGTCTTTGATTTTGTTCAAGAATACTTTGCGATATTTCCAGGGAATTCCGGACTTTGGCTCTTCTCGATGTGTAGGTTCCCATGTAAGATCTACGGAGATATATCACTTTGGTGATTCACTCATTTATTCAAAGTTTAATATAATTTGATTCAAGCAAATCTAATTCTGAATATATTTTGTTTCAATGTTAGTAATTGATTCTTTATCTTTAGTAAGTAAAGAAATCTAAATTATTTTCAAGCTGATCTTACAATTAAACACAATGTAATAATTTTGATCTATTTTACTTTCTCGAGTCCAGTTCCTGAAGTCTTCATATATTTCTTGTTAAATGACTTCCTTTTTACAATCTGATTATGAAAATTATTTTGAACTTAATTATATTGATTGGCATAATTGATCAACTATAAACAACAATTTTTAGTGAAACAAATAGTTCGGCTCATGCTTCTTGATCTTTCATGAATTATCTTGAAACTATTAAATTAATTTCAGGAACTAATTTTGTACGCCCGTATAAGATTTTCAGTACGTGTAATGCCTGGATATGCGTTTAATTAATGTTTAAAATTCTTTCGGCTTGGCCTGAAATTCATTTGATGATTTACCACATGAGTTACATTAGAAAACACCTATTTACAATAATGAATATAAAAAAAACTTACCATAACAATGATAAAATCTAACCTCTTTGGCAATACTCTTGTAGACATTGCAGAACTCATTATACGCTCGAATTTACAAATATGTGCATAATAATTGATTGTCGAATAATTATTGAAAGTATGATTATAAAAAAATTAAAATTATCTACCGTAGTCGATCGTTTAAAATAATTTATATAATGATACTTTTATCTCATTATTTCAATAAAATATTTAAAATTCTTCGAAACGTAGCTTTTCATGCGATGTTAGCGGCGATGCATAATACGATAGCAACCCGAACGCGTTTCACGTTCGAGCAAGCAACAACAGCAAAAAGTGAGGTTGTGTCTGCGCGTGTAACCGAGCAAGCAAAGTACCGGATGTCTCTCGGTCGAAAAATATCAATTTCTCAAAGATGAGTGTCTAATCTAGTGCATCGAAGCAGTTCCAGTGATCAAAAAGTCCAAATGCGAGTTCGTGCGCAAGTGACGCGTGTGACACAATTATCAATGGCTCAGACTAGTCGAATGATTCATACGATGCTGAACGAAGAGCTGCCGATCATGATTCGAGTCGAGTGGCTCGCACGCACGAGGCCGTGCGACGCATTTAGACACGCTATCCATCGGGCAGATAAGTGTGGTGGCCGGTCACGATTGTGCGTAATTGGGAAAATTTTAGCAGTGACGGAGTTAAATTGCTCATCTCATATTCAAATTCTTTGCGTCCCATGTTGATTGCTCGCGCCCACTAATTATTGCTCTCGTCTAAAAGTAATTGCTCCTAACCGATCATAATTAGGCATTCATGATAAAAATTGATCTAGCTTTTTATTAATTGCCCGCCTCTAAGGGCCTTGCGAACGCCACTGCCAGATGTCGGCAAGCCGTTAAGTCGTGAAAACGATACATCTTAAATTATTCTCTTCATCTTATTTCTTGTAAGATCCCACCGTATCGTTATCTTGCCGTTTTTGAGATTCAAAACTTTCAGGTTATCTCGAATTAAATACTTTAATTATTTCAGAGTATTGATGATTGACTAAATATTTTTTATTTTTTATTGTCGTGTAAACGTATTAAGCAACCGTGCCTAGTTTATAGACTTACAAGTTAGTGTCGCTTTTCTTTGAGTTGAGCTTGAAATTCGATAACATGGATTAATTAAGAGGTAATCTCAATTAAGTACTTCAATTATTTCAGAGTAATAGAGAATGACTAACATTTTTATATATTTTAAAGTCGTGAGAACGAATGAAGCCACCGTGCCTAGTCTATGGACTATTTAGTTAGTGTTGCTTCTCTTTGCGTTGAGCTTGGAATTTCATAACCTTTCAAAGATAATTCTAACCCTCAGGTAGAAATGAACATGAAGGTCACGCAACTCAAAGACTATTCAATAATTGTTTCTACTACTTAATGTTTATACAGCCAGGAAGAAAGTTTATTATCCTCCAGACATTAGTAGATTTTCCGTTTATTCATAACGAAATAATTCAAATGTCGGGTAAAAAAGTATGCTTGCGATAAGAGGATATTTTCGATGGACTCGAACGTTACTCATCGTTTATTAATATATAGAAGTTAATTCGAATCATGTAAATAATAAAGTTTGAGATCTTGATGAATTGTTTTTATGAAATGTCGTAAAAACGATACATTTCAAGTCATTCTCTTGATCATATTTCTTGTAAGATCCCACTGTATTGTTATCTTGCCGTTTGCTTGATGAAAGACTTTGAGGTTATCTCAAATTAAGCACTTTAATTATTTCCGAGTATTAAAGATTGACTAACATTTTTATGTATTTTAAAGTCGTGAAAACGAATAAAGCAACCGTGCATAGTTCATAAACTTACAAGTTAGTGTGTATTTTTTTCGTGCCGAGCTTGAAATTTCATAACCTTTAAAAGATAAATTAATTGCCCGCCTCTAAGGGCCTTGCGAACGCCACTGCCAGATGTCGGCAAGCCGTTAAGTCGTGAAAACGATACATCTTAAATTATTCTCTTCATCTTATTTCTTGTAAGATCCCACCGTATCGTTATCTTGCCGTTTTGAGATTCAAAACTTTCAGGTTATCTCGAATTAAATACTTTAATTATTTCAGAGTATTGATGATTGACTAAATATTTTTTATTTTTTATTGTCGTGTAAACGTATTAAGCAACCGTGCCTAGTTTATAGACTTACAAGTTAGTGTCGCTTTTCTTTGAGTTGAGCTTGAAATTCGATAACATGGATTAATTAAGAGGTAATCTCAATTAAGTACTTCAATTATTTCAGAGTAATAGAGAATGACTAACATTTTATATATTTTAAAGTCGTGAGAAAATGAAGCCACCGTGCCTAGTCTATGGACTATTTAGTTAGTGTTGCTTCTCTTTGCGTTGAGCTTGGAATTTCATAACCTTTCAAAGATAATTCTAACCCTCAGGTAGAAATGAACATGAAGGTCACGCAACTCAAAGACTATTCAATAATTGTTTCTACTACTTAATGTTTATACAGCCAGGAAGAAAGTTTATTATCCTCCAGACATTAGTAGATTTTCCGTTTATTCATAACGAAATAATTCAAATGTCGGGTAAAAAAGTATGCTTGCGATAAGAGGATATTTTCGATGGACTCGAACGTTACTCATCGTTTATTACTATATAGAAGTTAATTCGAATCATGTAAATAATAAAGTTTGAGATCTTGATGAATTGTTTTTATGAAATGTCGTAAAAACGATACATTTCAAGTCATTCTCTTGATCATATTTCTTGTAAGATCCCACTGTATTGTTATCTTGCCGTTTGCTTGATGAAAGACTTTGAGGTTATCTCAAATTAAGCACTTTAATTATTTCCGAGTATTAAAGATTGACTAACATTTTTATGTATTTTAAAGTCGTGAAAACGAATAAAGCAACCGTGCATAGTTCATAAACTTACAAGTTAGTGTGTATTTTTTTCGTGCCGAGCTTGAAATTTCATAACCTTTAAAAGATAAATTAATTGCCCGCCTCTAAGGGCCTTGCGAACGCCACTGCCAGATGTCGGCAAGCCGTTAAGTCGTGAAAACGATACATCTTAAATTATTCTCTTCATCTTATTTCTTGTAAGATCCCACCGTATCGTTATCTTGCCGTTTTTGAGATTCAAAACTTTCAGGTTATCTCGAATTAAATACTTTAATTATTTCAGAGTATTGATGATTGACTAAATATTTTTTATTTTTTATTGTCGTGTAAACGTATTAAGCAACCGTGCCTAGTTTATAGACTTACAAGTTAGTGTCGCTTTTCTTTGAGTTGAGCTTGAAATTCGATAACATGGATTAATTAAGAGGTAATCTCAATTAAGTACTTCAATTATTTCAGAGTAATAGAGAATGACTAACATTTTTATATATTTTAAAGTCGTGAGAACGAATGAAGCCACCGTGCCTAGTCTATGGACTATTTAGTTAGTGTTGCTTCTCTTTGCGTTGAGCTTGGAATTTCATAACCTTTCAAAGATAATTCTAACCCTCAGGTAGAAATGAACATGAAGGTCACGCAACTCAAAGACTATTTAATAATTGTTTCTACTACTTATTGTTTATACAGCCAGGAAGAAAGTTTATAATCCTCATTACATTATCAGATTTTCCGTTTATTCATAACGAAATAATTTCAAATGTCAGGTAAAAATTATGCTTGGGATAAGAAGATATTTTCGATGGACTCGAACGTTACTCATCGTTTATTACTATATAGAAGTTAATTCGAATCATGTAAATAATAAAGTTTGAGATCTTGATGAATTGTTTTTATGAAATGTCGTAAAAACGATACATTTCAAGTCATTCTCTTGATCATATTTCTTGTAAGATCCCACTGTATTGTTATCTTGCCGTTTGCTTGATGAAAGACTTTGAGGTTATCTCAAATTAAGCACTTTAATTATTTCCGAGTATTAAAGATTGACTAACATTTTTATGTATTTTAAAGTCGTGAAAACGAATAAAGCAACCGTGCATAGTTCATAAACTTACAAGTTAGTGTGTATTTTTTTCGTGCCGAGCTTGAAATTTCATAACCTTTAAAAGATAAATTAATTGCCCGCCTCTAAGGGCCTTGCGAACGCCACTGCCAGATGTCGGCAAGCCGTTAAGTCGTGAAAACGATACATCTTAAATTATTCTCTTCATCTTATTCTTGTAAGATCCCACCGTATCGTTATGCCGTTTTGTGCGATTCAAAACTTTCAGGTTATCTCGAATTAAATACTTTAATTATTTCAGAGTATTGATGATTGACTAAATTTTTTATTTTTTATTGTCGTGTAAACGTATTAAGCAACCGTGCCTAGTTTATAGACTTACAAGTTAGTGTCGCTTTTCTTTGAGTTGAGCTTGAAATTCGATAACATGGATTAATTAAGAGGTAATCTCAATTAAGTACTTCAATTATTTCAGAGTAATAGAGATTGACTAACATTTTTATATATTTTAAAGTCGTGAAAACGAATAAAGCCCCCGTTCCTAGTCTATGGACTATTTAGTTAGTGTTGCTTCTCTTTGCGTTGAGCTTGGAATTTCATAACCTTTCAAAGATAATTCTAACCCTCAGGTAGAAATGAACATGAAGGTCACGCAACTCAAAGACTATTCAATAATTGTTTCTACTACTTAATGTTATACAGCCAGGAAGAAAGTTTATTATCCTCCAGACATTAGTAGATTTTCCGTTATTCATAACGAAATAATTCAAATGTCGGGTAAAAAAGTATGCTTGCGATAAGAGGATATTTTCGATGGACTCGAACGTTACTCATCGTTTATTACTATATAGAAGTTAATTCGAATCATGTAAATAATAAAGTTTGAGATCTTGATGAATTGTTTTTATGAAATGTCGTAAAAACGATACATTTCAAGTCATTCTCTTGATCATATTCTTGTAAGATCCCACTGTATTGTTATCTTGCCGTTTGCTTGATGAAAGACTTTGAGGTTATCTCAAATTAAGCACTTTAATTATTTCCGAGTATTAAAGATTGACTAACATTTTTATGTATTTTAAAGTCGTGAAAACGAATAAAGCAACCGTGCATAGTTCATAAACTTACAAGTTAGTGTGTTTTTTCGTGCCGAGCTTGAAATTTCATAACCTTTAAAAGATAAATTAATTGCCCGCCTCTAAGGGCCTTGCGAACGCCACTGCCAGATGTCGGCAAGCCGTTAAGTCGTGAAAACGATACATCTTAAATTATTCTCTTCATCTTATTTCTTGTAAGATCCCACCGTATCGTTATCTTGCCGTTTTTGAGATTCAAAACTTTCAGGTTATCTCGAATTAAATACTTTAATTATTTCAGAGTATTGATGATTGACTAAATATTTTTTATTTTTTATTGTCGTGTAAACGTATTAAGCAACCGTGCCTAGTTTATAGACTTACAAGTTAGTGTCGCTTTTCTTTGAGTTGAGCTTGAAATTCGATAACATGGATTAATTAAGAGGTAATCTCAATTAAGTACTTCAATTATTTCAGAGTAATAGAGATTGACTAACATTTTTATATATTTTAAAGTCGTGAAAACGAATAAAGCCCCCGTTCCTAGTCTATGGACTATTTAGTTAGTGTTGCTTCTCTTTGCGTTGAGACTGGAATATTATAACCTTTTCAAGATACTTTAAACCCTTAGATAAGGATGAGATTGAAGGTCACGCAGTACAAAGTCAATCGAATAATAGTTTTCACAATTGATTGTTTTTACTGCTAGTAACAAAGTTAATTATTCTCCTGACATTATTAGATATTCCGTTCATTTATAAATAAATTATTTCATATGTCTTGAATAAGTGAATGCTCGCAAAGACAAAATATCTCTAATGAATCGAAATGAAACAATTTTCCTTTTTCTACGTATGACCTAATTTAAGTCCAGTTAATGATATACTCTAAGGTTTTTATTAATTGTTTTGATAAAATGTCGTGGAAACGATACATCTTAAATTATTCTCTTCATTATGTTTTGCGTGAGATCCCACCGTATCGTTATCTTGCCGTTTGGGCAATTAAAGACTGTAAGATTATCTCAAGTTTACTCCTTATATTATTTCAGAGTATTAAAGATTGAATAGTATTTTGATATTTTTTAAAGTCGTGAAAACGAATAAAGCCACCGTGCCTAGTCTATGGACTAACTAGTTAGTGTCGCGCTACCTTGTGTTCGGCTTGAAATTTTATAACTTTTTAAAGATACTTTTAAACCTTACATAGGAATAAACCGAAGGTCACGCGACTCAAAGACTATTCAATAATTGTTTCTACTACTTATTGTTTATACAGCCAGGAAGAAAGTTTATAATCCTCATTACATTATCAGATTTTCCGTTTATTCATAACGAAATAATTTCAAATGTCAGGTAAAAATTATGCTTGGGATAAGAAGATATTTTCGATGGACTAGAACGTTACTCTTCGTTTATTACTATGTAGAAGTTAATACGAATCCTGTAAATAATAAAGTCTGAGGTCTTGATGAATTGTTTTTATGAAATGTCGTAGAAACGATTCATTTCCAGTCATTCTCTTGATCTTATTTCTTGTAAGATCCCACTGTATTGTTATCTTGCCGTTTGCTTGATGAAACACTATGAGGTTATCTCAAATTGAGCACTTTAATTATTTCCGAGTATTAAAGATTGACTAACATTTTTATGTATTTTAAAGTCGTGAAAACGAATAAAGCAACCGTGCATAGTTCATAAACTTACAAGTTAGTGTGTATTTTTTTCGTGCCGAGCTTGAAATTTCATAACCTTTAAAAGATACTTCCAACCCTCAGATAGAAATGAACGTGAAGGCCACGCAACTCAAAGACTATTCAATAATAATTTTTTCTACTTATTGTTTTTACAGCCAGGAAAAAAGATTATAATCCTCCTGACATTATCAGATTTTCCGTTTATTCATAACGAAATAATTTCAAATGTCGGTTGAAAAATTATGCTTGCGATAAGAAGATATTTTCGATGGACTAGAACGTTACTCTTCGTTCGTTACTATGTAGAAGTTAATTCGAATCATGTAAATAAGAAAGTCTGAAGTCTTGATGAAATGTTTTTATGAAATGTCGTAGAAACGATACATTTCAAGTCATTCTCTTGATCTTATTTCTTGTAAGATCCCACTGTATTGTTATCTTGCCGTTTGCTACATAAAAGTCTTTGAAGTTATCTTGAATTATGTTCTTTAATTATTACAGAAATATTAAAGGTTGACTAACATTTTTATATATTTTAAAGTCGTGAAAACGAATAAAGGCACCGTGCGTAGTTCATAGACTTACAAGTTAGTGCCACTTCTCTTTGCGTTGAGCTTGAAATTTCATAACCTTTCAAAGATAATTTCAACCCTCAGGTAGAAATGAACATGAAGGTCACGCAACTCAAAGACTATTTAATAATTGTTTCTACTACTTATGGTTTATACAGCCAGAGAGAAAGTTTATAATCCTCCTGACATTATCAGATTTTCCGTTTATTCATAATGAAATAATTTCAAATGTCATGTAAAAATTATGCTTGGGATAAGAAGATATTTTCGATGGACTAGAACGTTACTTTTCGTTTATAACTATGTAGAAGTTAATTCAAATCATGTCAATAAAGAAGTCTGAGGTCTTGATGAATTGTTTTTATGAAATGTCGTGGAAACGATACATTTCAAGTCATTTTCTCGATCTCATTTCTTCTAAGATCCCACTGTATTGTTATCTTGCCGTTTGCTTGAAGAAAGACATTGAGGTTATCTCAAATTAAGCACTTTAATTATAGCAGAGTATTAAAGATTGATTATTATTTTTATGTATTTTAAAGTCGTGAAAACGAATAAAGCCACCGTGCCTAGTCTATGGACTATTTAGTTAGTGTTGCTTCTCTTTGCGTTGAGACTGAAATATTATAACCTTTTAAAGATACTTAAAACCCTTAGATAAAGATGAGATTGAAGGTCATGCAGTTCAAAGTCAATCGAATAATAGTTTTCACAATTGATTGTTTTTACTGCTAGAAACAAAGTTAATTATTCTCCTGAAATTATTAGATTTTCCGTTCATTTATAAATAAATTATTTCATATGTCTTGAATAAGTGAATACTCGCAAAGACAAAATATCTCTAATGAATCGAAATGAAACAATTTTCCTTTTTCTACGTATGACCTAATTTAAGTCCAGTAGATAATATACTCTAAGGTTTTTATTAACTGTTTTAATAAAATGTCGTGGAAACGATACATCTTAAATTATTCTCTCCATTATGTTTTGCGTGAGATCCCACCGTATCGTTATCTTGCCGTTTGGGCAATTAAAGACTGTAAGATTATCTCAAGTTTACTCCTTATATTATTTCAGAGTATTAAAGATTGAATAGTATTTTGATATTTTTTAAAGTCGTGAAAACGAATAAAGCCACCGTGCCTAGTCTATGGACTAACTAGTTACTGTCGCTTTACCTTGTGTTCAGCTTGAAATTTCATTACCTTTCAGAGATACTTATAAACCTTCAGATAGGAATAAATCGAAGGTCGCGCATCTCAAAGACTATTATATGATAGTTTTTACTACCGAATGTTCGTGCAGCCATTAAGAAAGTTTATAAAACGTCTGACATTATCAGATTTCCTGTTTATTCATAACGAAATATTTTTAAATGTCGGGTAAAGTGTATGCTTTTGATACAAGGATATTCTTGATGGACTAGAACGTTACCCTTCGGTCATTTCTATAAATGAGTTAATTTTAATCATGTAAATTGTGAACTCTGAGGTTTTTTTAAATTGATTTTTTGAAATGACGTGGATACGATACATTTCACGTCATTCTCTCGATATTAATTCTTGTGAGATCACACCGTATTGTTATCTTGCCATTTGGGTGATTAAAGACTATGAGGTTATCCCGAATTAAGTACTTTTATTATTTCAGAGATTCAATGATTGACTAACATTTTAATATATTTTCAAGTCTTGAAAACGAATTAAGTCACCGTGCCTAGTCTATAGACTTACAAGTTCGTAGACTTACAAGACTTACAAATCGGTTCATCATGATAAAAAGCTTTTTTTAACCTCCGTTTTGTTGAAAAATATACAAATTTTTTTTTGCTTTCCGGTAAGTACCGGAAACTCATATTTTTTTTCGGTTTAAACCGGAAACTTCTTTTGTTTTTCCGGTCATTCCCGGAATCTTGAATTCGTCGATATATAACGTAAATTAACATATTTTCGACTCTTTTCTTGTTTAAACGTCTATTTATACTAGTTAGCATGAGATCGAACAAAAATCTACGAAATTACCGGAAAGTCCCACTATACATATATATATACATTAATTGATATGGCACCAGAAGTCGTGAAAAAGGTTATTCACACATTTATCGGTAAAAATGCGGATGACAGTTCCGTTATTTATTACTAGGTATTTTTTATAAAATCATTTGAGCTTTTGGTTTTCCAGTTATTTTACGAATTTATATAAGTGATGAGTTTTTAATCTTACAATTTATTAAGAAGAGACTTTGATGGGTATGACACTAAAAGTCGTTATAAAGATATGAGTTAGAATATTTTAAAAATGCTCCTGATAATTCGCTTTTTATTACCGGTTATATTTAAACAATTCCTCCTAGCTTTTAACTCAGTTATCTGTTGGCTTCGTTATAAGTAAATCGTTATCAATCCCGAATATCGATATTAAGATACATTAATTGATATGGCACCAGAAGTCGTGAAAAAGGTTATTAACACATTTTTTCGGTAAAAATGCGGATGACAGTTCCGTTATTTATTACCGGGTATATTTAATAAAATCACGTTTATTCTCTGTTTTTCTAGTTATGTAACAGAAATATATAAATGATGAGTTTTTAATCTTCCAACTAATTAATACGAGACTTTGATAAATATGACACCAAAAGTCGTGAAAAGGTTATTGAACAATAAATCAGTATAAATGGTCATGACATTTCCGTTATTAATTACTAGGTATTTTTTATAAAATCACTTGAGCTTTTGTTTTTCCAGTTATTTTACGAATTTATATAAGTGGTGAGTTTTTAATCTTACAATTTATTAAGAAGAGACTTTGATGGGTATGACACTCAAGTCGTGAAAAAGATATGAGTTAAAATATTTGTAAAAATGCTCCTGATAATTTCGCTTTTTATTACCGGTCATATTTAAAAATTCCTCCTTAGTTTTTAACTCAGTTATCTGTTGGCTTCGTTATAAGTGGATCATTATCAATCCCGAATATTGATAATATTATACATTTAAATATATGGCATTAGAAGTCGTGAAAATAGTTATAGACCGATACATCGGTAAAAATGCGCATAACAAAACCGTTATTCATCACCGGGTTTATTTAACAAAATCACGTTTAGCCTTTTTTTTCAGTTATGTAACGGAAATATATAAGTAATAAGATTTTAATCTTCCAACTAATTAATATCAGACTTTGATGGATTTGAAACCAAAAGTCGTGGAACAGGTTATTCACACATAAATCAGCATAAATGGTCATGACATTGCCGTTATTAATTACTAGGTATTTTTTATAAAATCATTTGAGCTTTTGTTTTCCTTAGTTACTCTACGGATTTATATGAGTGATGAGTTTTTAATCTTACAATTTATTAAGAAGAGACTTTGATGGGTATGACACCAAAAGTCGTGAAAAAGGTTATTGACACATAAATCAGTATTAATAGTCATGGCATTTCCGTTCTTAAGTAATAGGTATATTTAATAAAATCACTGTTAGCTATTGTTTTCCGCGTTATTCAACGGATGCATAAGTGATAAGTTTTCAATATTTCAACTATGAATAAGAGACTTTGATGGATATGAAACCAAAAGTCGTGAAAAAGGTTATTTACACATAAATCAGTATAAATGGTCATGACATTTCCGTTATTAATTACTAGGTATTTTTTAAAAATCATTTGAGCTTTTGTTTTTTCAATTACTCTACGGATTTATATAAGTAATGAGTTTTCAATTTTACAATTTATTAAGAAGACACCGTGAAGAATATTGCACTAAAAGTCGTGAAAAAGATATGAGCCAAAAAATTTGTAAAAATGCTCCTGATAATTCCGCTTTTCATTACCGGTTATATTTCAAAAATTCCTTTTTAGCTTTTTACTCAGTTACCTGTTGGCTTCGTTATAAGTGAATCATTATCAATCCCGAATATTGATACTAAGATACATTTAAATATATGGCATTAGAAGTCGTGAAAATGGTTATAGACCGATACATCGGTAAAAATGCGCATGACAATTCCGTTATTCATCACCGGGTTTATTTTACAAAATCACGTTTAGCCTTTTTTTTTCCAGTTATGTAACGGAAATATATTAGTAATAAAATTTTAATCTTCCAACTAATTAATATGAGACTTTGATGGATATGAAACCAAAAGGTGGAACAGGTTATTCACACATAAATCAGTATAAATGGTGATGACATTTCCGTTATCAATTACTAGGTATTTTTTATAAAATCACTTGAGCTTTTGGTTTTCCAGTTATTTTACGAATTTATATAAGTGATGAGTTTTTAATCTTACAATTTATTAAGAAGAGACTTTGATGGGTATGACACTAAAAGTCGTTATAAAGATATGAGTTAGAATATTTTTAAAAATGCTCCTGATAATTTCGCTTTTTATTACCGGTTATATTTAAACAATTCCTCCTTAGCTTTTAACTCAGTTATCTGTTGGCTTCGTTATAAGTAAATCGTTATCAATCCCGAATATCGATATTAAGATACATTAATTGATATGGCACCAGAAGTCGTGAAAAAGGTTATTAACACATTTTTTCGATAAAAATGCGGATGACAGTTCCGTTATTTATTACCGGGTATATTTAATAAAATCACGTTTATTCTTTGTTTTTCTAGTTATGTAACAGAATTATATAAATGATGAGTTTTCAATCTTCCAACTCATTAATACGAGACTTTGATAAATATGACACCAAAAGTCGTGAAAGGTTATTGAACAATAAATCAGTATAAATGGTCATGACATTTCCGTTATTAATTACTAGGTATTTTTTATAAAATCACATGAGCTTTTGTTTTTCCAGTTATTTTACGAATTTATATAAGTGGTGAGTTTTTCATCTTACAATTTATTAAGAAGAGACTTTGATGGGTATGACACTCAAAGTCGTGAAAAAGATATGAGATAAAATATTTGTAAAAATGCTCCTGATAATTTCGCTTTTTATTACCGGTCATATTTGAAAAATTCCTCCTTAGTTTTTAACTCAGTTATCTGTTAGCTTCGTTATAAGTGGATCATTATCAATCCCGAATATTATAATATTATACATTAAAATATGGCATTAGAAGTCGTGAAAATGGTTATAGACCGATACATCGGTAAAAATGCGCATAACAAAACCGTTATTCATCACCGGGTTTATTTAACAAAATCACGTTTAGCCTTTTTTTTCAGTTATGTAACGGAAATATATAAGTAATAAGATTTTAATCTTCCAACTAATTAATATGAGACTTTGATGGATTTGAAACCAAAAGTCGTGGAACAGGTTATTCAAAATAAATCAGTATAAATGGTGATGACATTTCCGTTATCAATTACTAGGTATTTTTTATAAAATCACTTGAGCTTTTGGTTTTCCAGTTATTTTACGAATTTATATAAGTGGTGAGTTTTTAATCTTACAATTTATTAAGAAGAGACTTTGATGGGTATGACACTCAAAGTCGTGAAAAAGATATGAGTTAAAATATTTGTAAAAATGCTCCTGATAATTTCGCTTTTTATTACCGGTCATATTTAAAAAATTCCTCCTTAGTTTTTAACTCAGTTATCTGTTGGCTTCGTTATAAGTGGATCATTATCAATCCCGAATATTGATAATATTATACATTTAAATATATGGCATTAGAAGTCGTGAAAATGGTTATAGACCGATACATCGGTAAAAATGCGCATGACAAAACCGTTATTCATCACCGGGTTTATTTAACAAAATCACGTTTAGCCTTTTTTTTCAGTTATGTAACGGAAATATATAAGTAATAAGATTTTAATCTTTCAACTAATTAATATGAGACTTTGATGGATTTGAAACCAAAAGTCGTGGAACAGGTTATTCACACATAAATCAGTATAAATGGTCATGACATTGCCGTTATTAATTACTAGGTATTTTTTATAAAATTATTTGAGCTTTTGTTTTTCCAGTTACTCTACGGATTTATATAAGTCATAAGTTTTCAATATTTCAACTAATGAATAAGAGACTTTGATGGATATGAAACCAAAAGTCGTGAAAAAGGTTATTTACACATAAATCAGTATAAATGGTCATGACATTTCCGATATTAATTACTAGGTATTTTTTATAAAATCATTTGAGCTTTTGTTTTTTCAATTACTCTACGGATTTATATAAGTAATGAGTTTTCAATTTTACAATTTATTAAGAAGAGACCGTGAAGGATATTGCACTAAAAGTCGTGAAAAAGATATGAGCCAAAATAGTTGTAAAAATGCTCCTGATAATTCCGCTTTTCATTACCGGTTATATTTCAAAAATTCCTTCTTAGCTTTTTACTCAGTTATCTGTTTGCTTCGTTATAAGTGAATCATTATCAATCCCGAATATTGATACTAAGATACATTTAAATATATGGCATTAGAAGTCGTGAAAATGGTTATAGACCGATACATCGGTAAAAATGCGCATGACAATTCCGTTATTCATCACCGGGTTTATTTAACAAAATCACGTTTAGCCTTTTTTTTCCAGTTATGTAACGGAAATATATTAGTAATAAAATTTTAATCTCCCAACTAATTAATATGAGACTTTGATGGATATGAAACCAAAAGTCGTGGAACAGGTTATTCACACATAAATCAGTATAAATGGTGATGACATTTCCGTTATCAATTACTAGGTATTTTTGATAAAATCACTTGAGCTTTTGGTTTTCCAGTTATTTTACGAATTTATTAAGTGATGAGTTTTTAATCTTACAATTTATTAAGAAGAGACTTTGATGGGTATGACACTAAAAGTCGTTATAAAGATATGAGTTAAAATATTTTAAAAATGCTCCTGATAATTCGCTTTTTATTACCGGATATTTAAACAATTCCTCCTAGCTTTTAACTCAGTTATCTGTTGGCTTCGTTATAAGTAAATCGTTATCAATCCCGAATATCGATATTAAGATACATTAATTGATATGGCACCAGAAGTCGTGAAAAAGGTTATTAACACATTTTTCGGTAAAAATGCGGATGACAGTTCCGTTATTTATTACCGGGTATATTTAATAAAATTACGTTTATTCTTTGTTTTTCTAGTTATGTAACAGAAATATATAAATGATGAGTTTTTAATCTTCCAACTAATTAATACGAGACTTTGATAAATATGACACCAAAAGTCGTGAAAAAGGTTATTGAACAATAAATCAGTATAAATGGTCATGACATTTCCGTTATTAATTACTAGGTATTTTTTATAAAATCACTTGAGCTTTTGTTTTTCCAGTTATTTTACGAATTTATATAAGTGGTGAGTTTTTAATCTTACAATTTATTAAGAAGAGACTTTGATGGGTATGACACTCCAAGTCGTGAAAAAGATATGAGTTAAAATATTTGTAAAAATGCTCCTGATAATTTCGCTTTTTATTACCGGTCATATTTAAAAAATTCCTCCTTAGTTTTTAACTCAGTTATCTGTTGTCTTCGTTATAAGTGGATCATTATCAATCCCGAATATTGATAATATTACATTTAAATATATGGCATTAGAAGTCGTGAAAATAGTTATAGACCGATACATCGGTAAAAATGCGCATAACAAAACCGTTATTCATCACCGGGTTTATTTAACAAAATCACGTTTAGCCTTTTTTTTCAGTTATGTAACGGAAATATATAAGTAATAAGATTTTAATCTTCCAACTAATTAATATCAGACTTTGATGGATTTGAAACCAAAAGTCGTGGAACAGGTTATTCACACATAAATCAGCATAAATGGTCATGACATTGCCGTTATTAATTACTAGGTATTTTTTATAAAATCATTTGAGCTTTTGTTTTTCCAGTTACTCTACGGATTTATATGAGTGATGAGTTTTTAATCTTACAATTTATTAAGAAGAGACTTTGATGGGTATGACACCAAAAGTCGTGAAAAAGGTTATTGACACATAAATCAGTATTAATAGTCATGGCATTTCCGTTCTTAAGTAATAGGTATATTTAATAAAATCACTGTTAGCTATTGTTTTCCGCGTTATTCAACGGATGCATATAAGTGATAAGTTTTCAATATTTCAACTAATGAATAAGAGACTTTGATGGATATGAAACCAAAAGTCGTGAAAAAGGTTATTTACACATAAATCAGTATAAATGGTCATGACATTTCCGTTATTAATTACTAGGTATTTTTTAAAATCATTTGAGCTTTTGTTTTTTCAATTACTCTACGGATTTATAGTAATGAGTTTTCAATTTTACAATTTATTAAGAAGACACCGTGAAGATATTGCACTAAAAGTCGTGAAAAAGATATGAGCCAAAAATTTGTAAAAATGCTCCTGATAATTCCGCTTTTCATTACCGGTTATATTTCAAAAATTCCTTTTTAGCTTTTTACTCAGTTACCTGTTGGCTTCGTTATAAGTGAATCATTATCAATCCCGAATATTGATACTAAGATACATTTAAATATATGGCATTAGAAGTCGTGAAAATGGTTATAGACCGATACATCGGTAAAAATGCGCATGACAATTCCGTTATTCATCACCGGGTTTATTTTACAAAATCACGTTTAGCCTTTTTTTTTCCAGTTATGTAACGGAAAATATTAGTAATAAAATTTTAATCTTCCAACTAATTAATATGAGACTTTGATGGATATGAAACCAAAAGTCGTGGAACAGGTTATTCACACATAAATCAGTATAAATGGTGATGACATTTCCGTTATCAATTACTAGGTATTTTTTATAAAATCACTTGAGCTTTTGGTTTTCCAGTTATTTTACGAATTTATATAAGTGATGAGTTTTTAATCTTACATTTATTAAGAGAGACTTTGATGGGTATGACACTAAAAGTCTTATAAAGATATGAGTTAAAATATGTTTAAAAATGCTCCTGATAATTTCGCTTTTTATTACCGGTTATATTTAAACAATTCCTCCTTAGCTTTTAACTCAGTTATCTGTTGGCTTCGTTATAAGTAAATCGTTATCAATCCCGAATATCGATATTAAGATACATTAATTGATATGGCACCAGAAGTCGTGAAAAAGGTTATTAACACATTTTTTCGGTAAAAATGCGGATGACAGTTCCGTTATTTATTACCGGGTATATTTAATAAAATCACGTTTATTCTTTGTTTTTCTAGTTATGTAACAGAATATATAAATGATGAGTTTTCAATCTTCCAACTAATTAATACGAGACTTTGATAAATGACACCAAAAGTCGTGAAAAGGTTATTGAACAATAAATCAGTATAAATGGTCATGACATTTCCGTTATTAATCTAGGTATTTTTTATAAAATCACTGAGCTTTTGTTTTTCCAGTTATTTTACGAATTTATATAAGTGGTGAGTTTTTAATCTTACAATTTATTAAGAAGAGACTTTGATGGGTATGACACTCAAAGTCGTGAAAAAGATATGAGTAAAATATTTGTAAAAATGCTCCTGATAATTTCGCTTTTTATTACCGGTCATATTTAAAAATTCCTCCTTAGTTTTTAACTCAGTTATCTGTTGCTTCGTTATAAGTGGATCATTATCAATCCCGAATATTGATATATATACATTTAAATATATGGCATTAGAAGTCGTGAAAATGTTATAGACCGATACATCGGTAAAAATGCGCATACAAAACCGTTATTCATCACCGGGTTTATTTAACAAAATCACGTTTAGCCTTTTTTTTCAGTTATGTAACGGAAATATATAAGTAATAAGATTTTAATCTTCCAACTAATTAATAGAGACTTTGATGGATTTGAAACCAAAAGTCGTGGAACAGGTTATTCACACATAAATCAGCATAAATGGTCATGACATTGCCGTTATTAATTACTAGGTATTTTTTATAAAATCATTTGAGCTTTTGTTTTTCCAGTTACTCTACGGATTTATATGAGTGATGAGTTTTTAATCTTACAATTTATTAAGAAGAGACTTTGATGGGTATGACACCAAAAGTCGTGAAAAAGGTTATTGACACATAAATCAGTATTAATAGTCATGGCATTTCCGTTCTTAAGTAATAGGTATATTTAATAAAATCACTGTTAGCTATTGTTTTCCGCGTTATTCAACGGATGCATATAAGTGATAAGTTTTCAATATTTCAACTAATGAATAAGAGACTTTGATGGATATGAAACCAAAAGTCGTGAAAAAGGTTATTTACACATAAATCAGTATAAATGGTCATGACATTTCCGTTATTAATTACTAGGTATTTTTTAAAAATCATTTGAGCTTTTGTTTTTTCAATTACTCTACGGATTTATATAAGTAATGAGTTTTCAATTTTACAATTTATTAAGAAGACACCGTGAAGAATTGCACTAAAGTCGTGAAAAAGATATGAGCCAAAAAATTTGTAAAAATGCTCCTGATAATTCCGCTTTTCATTACCGGTTAATTTCAAAAATTCCTTTTTAGCTTTTACTCAGTTACCTGTTGGCTTCGTTATAAGTGAATCATTATCAATCCCGAATATTGATACTAAGATACATTTAAATATATGGCATTAGAAGTCGTGAAAATGGTTATAGACCGATACATCGGTAAAAATGCGCATGACAATTCCGTTATTCATCACCGGGTTTATTTACAAAATCACGTTTAGCCTTTTTTTTCCAGTTATGTAACGGAAATATATTAGTAATAAAATTTTAATCTTCCAACTAATTAATATGAGACTTTGATGGATATGAAACCAAAAGTCGTGGAACAGGTTATTCACATAAATCAGTATAAATGGTGATGACATTTCCGTTATCAATTACTAGGTATTTTTTATAAAATCACTTGAGCTTTTGGTTTTCCAGTTATTTTACGAATTTATATAAGTGATGAGTTTTTAATCTTACAATTTATTAAGAAGAGACTTTGATGGGTATGACACTAAAAGTCGTTATAAAGATATGAGTTAGAATAGTTTAAAAATGCTCCTGATAATTTCGCTTTTTATTACCGGTTATATTTAAACAATTCCTCCTTAGCTTTTAACTCAGTTATCTGTTGGCTTCGTTATAAGTAAATCGTTATCAATCCCGAATATCGATATTAAGATACATTAATTGATATGGCACCAGAAGTCGTGAAAAAGGTTATTAACACATTTTTCGGTAAAAATGCGGATGACAGTTCCGTTATTTATTACCGGGTATATTTAATAAAATCACGTTTATTCTTTGTTTTTCTAGTTATGTAACAGAATTATATAAATGATGAGTTTTCAATCTTCCAACTAATTAATACGAGACTTTGATAAATATGACACCAAAAGTCGTGAAAAAGGTTATTGAACAATAAATCAGTATAAATGGTCATGACATTTCCGTTATTAATTACTAGGTATTTTTTATAAAATCACATGAGCTTTTGTTTTTCCAGTTATTTTACGAATTTATATAAGTGGTGAGTTTTTCAATCTTACAATTTATTAAGAAGAGACTTTGAGGGTATGACACTCAAAGTCGTGAAAAAGATATGAGATAAATATTTGTAAAAATGCTCCTGATAATTTCGCTTTTTATTACCGGTCATATTTGAAAATTCCTCCTTAGTTTTTAACTCAGTTATCTGTTAGCTTCGTTATAAGTGGATCATATCAATCCCGAATATTTATAATAGTTATACATTTAAAATATATGGCATTGTAAGTCGTGAAAATGGTTATAGACCGATACATCGGTAAAAATGCGCATACCAAAACCGTTATTCATCACCGGGTTTATTTAACAAAATCACGTTTAGCCTTTTTTTTCAGTTATGTAACGGAAATATATAAGTAATAAGATTTTAATCTTCCAACTAATTAATATGAGACTTTGATGGATTTGAAACCAAAGTCGTGGAACAGGTTATTCACACATAAATCAGTATAAATGGTGATGACATTTCCGTTATCAATTACTAGGTATTTTTTATAAATCACTTGAGCTTTTGGTTTTCCAGTTATTTTACGAATTTATATAAGTGGTGAGTTTTTAATCTTACAATTATTAAGAAGAGACTTTGATGGGTATGACACTCAAAGTCGTGAAAAAGATATGAGTTAAAATATTTGTAAAAATGCTCCTGATAATTTCGCTTTTTATTACCGGTCATATTTAAAAAATTCCTCCTTAGTTTTTAACTCAGTTATCTGTTGGCTTCGTTATAAGTGGATCATTATCAATCCCGAATATTGATAATATTATACATTTAAATATATGGCATTAGAAGTCGTGAAAATGGTTATAGACCGATACATCGGTAAAATGCGCATGACAAAACCGTTATTCATCACCGGGTTTATTTAACAAAATCACGTTTAGCCTTTTTTTTCAGTTATGTAACGGAAATATATAGTAATAAGATTTTAATCTTTCAACTAATTAATATGAGACTTTGATGGATTTGAAACCAAAAGTCGTGGAACAGGTTATTCACACATAAATCAGTATAAATGGTCATGACATTGCCGTTATTAATTACTAGGTATTTTTTATAAAATTATTTGAGCTTTTGTTTTTCCAGTTACTCTACGGATTATATGAGTGCAGTTTTTAATCTTACAATTTATTAAGAGAGACTTTGATGGGTATGACACCAAAAGTCGTGAAAAGGTTATTGACACATAAATCAGTATTAATAGTCATGGCATTTCCGTTCTTAAGTAATAGGTAATTTAATAAAATCACTGTTAGCTATTGTTTTCCGCGTTATTCACGGATGCATATAAGTGATAAGTTTTCAATATTTCAACTTATGAATAGAGACTTTGATGATATGAAACCAAAAGTCGTGAAAAAGGTTATTTACACATAAATCAGTATAAATGGTCATGACATTTCCGTTATTAATTACTAGTATTTTTTAAAATCATTTGAGCTTTTGTTTTTCAATTACTCTACGGATTTATATAAGTAATGAGTTTTCAATTTTACAATTTATTAAGAAGACACCGTGAAGAATATTGCACTAAAAGTCGTGAAAAAGATATGAGCCAAAAAATTTGTAAAAATGCTCCTGATAATTCCGCTTTTCATTACCGGTTATATTTCAAAAATTCCTTTTTAGCTTTTACTCAGTTACCTGTTGGCTTCGTTATAAGTGAATCATTATCAATCCCGAATATTGATACTAAGATACATTTAAATATGGCATTAGAAGTCGTGAAAATGGTTATAGACCGATACATCGGTAAAAATGCGCATGACAATTCCGTTATTCATCACCGGGTTTATTTTACAAAATCACGTTTAGCCTTTTTTTTCCAGTTTATGTAACGGAAATATATAGTAATAAAATTTTAATCTTCCAACTAATTAATATGAGACTTTGATGGATATGAAACCAAAAGTCGTGGAACAGGTTATTCACACATAAATCAGTATAAATGGTGATGACATTTCCGTTATCAATTACTAGGTATTTTTTATAAAATCACTTGAGCTTTTGGTTTTCCAGTTATTTTACGAATTTATATAAGTGATGAGTTTTTAATCTTACAATTTATTAAGAAGAGACTTTGATGGGTATGACACTAAAAGTCGTTATAAAGATATGAGTTAGAATATTTTTAAAAATGCTCCTGATAATTTCGCTTTTTATTACCGGTTATATTTAAACAATTCCTCCTTAGCTTTTAACTCAGTTATCTGTTGGCTTCGTTAAAGTAAATCGTTATCAATCCCGAATATCGATATTAAGATACATTAATTGATATGGCACCAGAAGTCGTGAAAAAGGTTATTAACACATTTTTTCGATAAAAATGCGGATGACAGTTCCGTTATTTATTACCGGGTATATTTAATAAAATCACGTTTATTCTTTGTTTTTCTAGTTATGTAACAGAATTATATAAATGATGAGTTTTCAATCTTCCAACTAATTAATACGAGACTTTGAAATATGACACCAAAAGTCGTGAAAAAGGTTATTGAACAATAAATCAGTATAAATGGTCATGACATTTCCGTTATTAATTACTAGGTATTTTTTATAAAATCACATGAGCTTTTGTTTTTCCAGTTATTTTACGAATTTATATAAGTGGTGAGTTTTTCATCTTACAATTTATTAAGAAGAGACTTTGATGGGTATGACACTCAAAGTCGTGAAAAAGATATGAGATAAAATATTTGTAAAAATGCTCCTGATAATTTCGCTTTTTATTACCGGTCATATTTGAAAAATTCCTCCTTAGTTTTTAACTCAGTTATCTGTTAGCTTCGTTATAAGTGGATCATTATCAATCCCGAATATTTATAATATTATACATTAAAATATATGGCATTAGAAGTCGTGAAAATGGTTATAGACCGATACATCGGTAAAAATGCGCATAACAAAACCGTTATTCATCACCGGGTTTATTTAACAAAATCACGTTTAGCCTTTTTTTTCAGTTATGTAACGGAAATATATAAGTAATAAGATTTTAATCTTCCAACTAATTAATATGAGACTTTGATGGATTTGAAACCAAAAGTCGTGGAACAGGTTATTCAAACATAAATCAGTATAAATGGTGATGACATTTCCGTTATCAATTACTAGGTATTTTTTATAAAATCACTTGAGCTTTTGGTTTTCCAGTTATTTTACGAATTTATATAAGTGATGAGTTTTTAATCTTACAATTTATTAAGAAGAGACTTTGATGGGTATGACACTCAAAGTCGTGAAAAAGATATGAGATAAAATATTTGTAAAAATGCTCCTGATAATTTCGCTTTTTATTACCGGTCATATTTGAAAAATTCCTCCTTAGTTTTTAACTCAGTTATCTGTTAGCTTCGTTATAAGTGGATCATTATCAATCCCGAATATTTATAATATTATACATTAAAATATATGGCATTAGAAGTCGTGAAAATGGTTATAGACCGATACATCGGTAAAAATGCGCATAACAAAACCGTTATTCATCACCGGGTTTATTTAACAAAATCACGTTTAGCCTTTTTTTTCAGTTATGTAACGGAAATATATAAGTAATAAGATTTTAATCTTTCAACTAATTAATATGAGACTTTGATGGATTTGAAACCAAAAGTCGTGGAACAGGTTATTCACACATAAATCAGTATAAATGGTCATGACATTGCCGTTATTAATTACTAGGTATTTTTTATAAAATTATTTGAGCTTTTGTTTTTCCAGTTACTCTACGGATTTATAAGTCATAAGTTTTCAATATTTCAACTAATGAATAAGAGACTTTGATGGATATGAAACCAAAAGTCGTGAAAAAGGTTATTTACACATAAATCAGTATAAATGGTCATGACATTTCCGATATTAATTACTAGGTATTTTTTATAAAATCATTTGAGCTTTTGTTTTTTCAATTACTCTACGGATTTATATAAGTAATGAGTTTTCAATTTTACAATTTATTAAGAAGAGACCGTGAAGGATATTGCACTAAAGTCGTGAAAAAGATATGAGCCAAAATAGTTGTAAAAATGCTCCTGATAATTCCGCTTTTCATTACCGGTTATATTTCAAAATTCCTCTTAGCTTTTACTCAGTTATCTGTTGCTTCGTTATAAGTAATCGTTATCAATCCCGAATATTGATACTAAGATACATTAAATTATGGCAAGAAGTCGTGAAAAATGGTTATAACCGATACTCGGTAAAAATGCGCATGACATTCCGTTATTTCATCACCGGGTTATTTAACAAAATCACGTTTAGCCTTTTTGTTTTCCAGTTATGTAACGGAAATATATAAAAATTTTAATCTTCCAACTAATTAAGAGACTTTGATGGATATGAACCAAAAGTCGTGGAACAGGTTATTCACACATAAATCAGTATAAATGGTGATGACATTTCCGTTTCAATTACTAGGTATTTTTGATAAAATCACTTGAGCTTTTGTTTTCCAGTTATTTTCGAATTTATATAAGTGATGAGTTTTAATCTTACAATTTATTAAGAAGAGACTTGAAGGGTATGACACTAAAAGTCGTTATAAAAGATATGAGAATATTTTAAAAATGCTCCTGATAATTCCGCTTTTTATTACCGGATATATTTAAACAATTCCTCCTTAGCTTTTAACTCAGTTATCTGTTGGCTTCGTTATAAGTAAATCGTTATCAATCCCGAATATCGATATTAAGATACATTAATTGATATGGCACCAGAAGTCGTGAAAAAGGTTATTAACACATTTTTCGGTAAAAATGCGGATGACAGTTCCGTTATTTATTACCGGGTATATTTAATAAAATCACGTTTATTCTTTGTTTTCTAGTTATGTAACAGAAATATATAATGATGAGTTTTTAATCTTCCAACTAATTAATACGAGACTTTGATAATATGACACCAAAAGTCGTGAAAAAGGTTATTGAACATAAATCAGTATAAATGGTCATGACATTTCCGTTATAATTACTAGGTATATTTTATAAAATCACTTGAGCTTTTGTTTTTTCCAGTTATTTTACGAATTTATATAAGTGGTGAGTTTTTAATCTTACAATTTATTAAGAAGAGACTTTGATGGGTATGACACTCCAAGTCGTGAAAAAGATATGAGTTAAAATATTTGTAAAAATGCTCCTGATAATTCCGCTTTTTTTACCGGTCATATTTAAAAATTCCTCCTTAGTTTTTAACTCAGTTATCTGTTGTCTTCGTTATAAGTGATCATTATCAATCCCGAATATTGATAATATATACATTTAAATATATGGCATTAGAAGTCGTGAAAATAGTTATAGACCGATACATCGGTAAAAATGCGCATAACAAACCGTTATTCATCACCGGGTTTATTTAACAAAATCACGTTTAGCCTTTTTTTTCAGTTATGTAACGGAAATATTAAGTAATAAGATTTTAATCTCCAACTAATTAATATCAGACTTTGATGGATTTGAAACCAAAAGTCGTGGAACAGGTTATTCACACATAAATCAGCATAAATGGTCATGACATTGCCGTTATTAATTACTAGGTATTTTTTATAAAATCATTTGAGCTTTTGTTTTTCCAGTTATCTACGGATTTATATGAGTGATGAGTTTTTAATCTTACAATTTATTAAGAAGAGACTTTGATGGGTATGACACCAAAAGTCGTGAAAAAGGTTATTGACACATAAATCAGTATTAATAGTCATGGCATTTCCGTTCTTAAGTAATAGGTATATTTAATAAAATCACTGTTAGCTATTGTTTTCCGCGTTATTCAACGGATGCATATAAGTGATAAGTTTTCAATATTTCAACTAATGAATAAGAGACTTTGATGGATATGAAACCAAAAGTCGTGAAAAAGGTTATTTACACATAAATCAGTATAAATGGTCATGACATTTCCGTTATTAATTACTAGGTATTTTTTATAAAATCATTTGAGCTTTTGTTTTTTCAATTACTCTACGGATTTATATAAGTAATGAGTTTTCAATTTTACAATTTATTAAGAAGAGACCGTGAAGGATATTGCACTAAAGTCGTGAAAAAGATATGAGCCAAAAGTTTAAAAATGCTCCTGATAATTCCGCTTTTCATTACCGGTTATATTTCAAAAATTCCTTTTAGCTTTTACTCAGTTATCTGTTGGCTTCGTTATAAGTGAATCATTATCAATCCCGAATATTGATACTAAGATACATTTAAATATATGGCATTAGAAGTCGTGAAAATGGTTATAGACCGATACATCGGTAAAAATGCGCATGACAATTCCGTTATTCATCACCGGGTTTTTTACAAATCACGTTTAGCCTTTTTTTTTCCAGTTATGTAACGGAAATATATTAGTAATAAAATTTTAATCTTCCAACTAATTAATATGAGACTTTGATGGATATGAAACCAAAAGTCGTGGAACAGGTTATTCACACATAAATCAGTATAAATGGTGATGACATTTCCGTTATCAATTACTAGGTATTTTATAAAATCACTTGAGCTTTTGGTTTTCCAGTTATTTTACGAATTTATATAAGTGATGAGTTTTTAATCTTACAATTTATTAAGAAGAGACTTTGATGGGTATGACACTAAAAGTCGTTTATAAAGATATGAGTTAGAATATTTTAAAAATGCTCCTGATAATTTCGCTTTTTATTACCGGTATATTTAACAATTCCTCCTTAGCTTTTAACTCAGTTATCTGTTGGCTTCGTTATAAGTAAATCGTTATCAATCCCGAATATCGATATTAAGATACTTAATTGATATGGCACCAGAAGTCGTGAAAAAGGTTATTAACACATTTTTTCGGTAAAAATGCGGATGACAGTTCCGTTATTTATTACCGGGTATATTTAATAAAATCACGTTTATTCTTGTTTTTCTAGTTATGTAACAGAATATATAAATGATGAGTTTTTAATCTTCCAACTAATTAATACGAGACTTTGATAAATATGACACCAAAAGTCGTGAAAAAGGTTATTGAACAATAAATCAGTATAAATGGTCATGACATTTCCGTTATTAATTACTAGGTATTTTTATAAAATCACTTGAGCTTTTGTTTTTCCAGTTATTTTACGAATTTATATAAGTGGTGAGTTTTTAATCTTACAATTTATTAAGAAGAGACTTTGATGGGTATGACACTCAATCGTGAAAAAGATATGAGTTAAAATATTTGTAAAAATGCTCCTGATAATTTCGCTTTTTATTACCGGTCATATTTAAAAATTCCTCCTTAGTTTTTAACTCAGTTATCTGTTGTCTTCGTTATAAGTGGATCATTATCAATCCCGAATATTGATAATTTTACATTTAAATTAAAATGGAATGAGTCGTGATATCGACCGTACTATCGGGCATAACAAAACCGTTATTCATCCGGGTTATTTAACAAAATCACGTTTAGCCTTTTTTTTCAGTTATGTAACGGAAATATATAAGTAATAAGATTTTAATCTTCCAACTAATTAATATCAGACTTTGATGGATTTGAAACCAAAAGTCGTGGAACAGGTTATTCACACATAACAGCATAAATGGTCATGACATTGCCGTTATTAATTACTAGGTATTTTTTATAAAATCATTTGAGCTTTTGTTTTTTCCAGTTACTCTACGGATTTATATAGTGATGAGTTTTTAATCTTACAATTTATTAAGAAGAGACTTTGATGGGTATGACACCAAAAGTCGTGAAAAAGGTTATTGACACATAAATCAGTATTAATAGTCATGGCATTTCCGTTCTTAAGTAATAGTATATTAATAAAATCACTGTTAGCTATTGTTTTCCGCGTTATTCAACGGATGCATATAAGTGATAAGTTTTCAATATTTCAACTAATGAATAAGAGACTTGATGGATATGAAACCAAAAGTCGTGAAAAAGGTTATTTACACATAAATCAGTATAAATGGTCATGACATTTCCGTTATTAATTACTAGGTATTTTTTATAAATCATTTGAGCTTTTGTTTTTTCAATTACTCTACGGATTTATATAGTAATGAGTTTTCAATTTTACAATTTATTAAGAAGACACCGTGAAGAATATTGCACTAAAGTCGTGAAAAAGAATGAGCCAAAAAATTGTAAAAATGCTCCTGATAATTCCGCTTTTCATTACCGGTTATATTTCAAAAATTCCTTTTTAGCTTTTACTCAGTTACTGTTGGCTTCGTTATAAGTGAATCATTATCAATCCCGAATATTGATACTAAGATACATTTAATATATGGCATTAGAAGTCGTGAAAAATGGTTATAGACCGATACATCGGTAAAATGCGCATGACAATTCCGTTATCATCACCGGGTTTATTTTACAAAATCACGTTTAGCCTTTTTTTTTCCAGTTATGTAACGGAAATATATTAGTAATAAAATTTTAACTCCAACTAATTAATATGAGACTTGATGGATATGAAACCAAAAGTCGTGGAACAGGTTATTCACACATAAATCAGTATAAATGGTGATGCATTTCCGTTATCAATTACTAGGTATTTTTATTAAAATCACTTGAGCTTTTGGTTTTCCAGTTATTTTACGAATTTATATAAGTGATGAGTTTTTAATCTTACAATTTATTAAAAGAGACTTTGATGGGTATGACCTAAAAGTCTTTAAAGATATGAGTTAGAATATGTTTAAAAATGCTCCGATAATTTCGCTTTTTACCGGTTATATTTAAACAATTCCTTATTAGCTTTTAACTCAGTTATCTGTTGGCTTCGTTATAAGTAAATCGTTATCAATCCCGAATATCGATATTAAGATACATTAATTGATATGGCACCAGAAGTCGTGAAAAAGGTTATTAACACATTTTTTCGATAAAAATGCGGATGACAGTTCCGTTATTTATTACCGGGTATATTTAATAAAATCACGTTTATTCTTTGTTTTTCTAGTTATGTAACAGAATTATATAAATGATGAGTTTTCAATCTTCCAACTAATTAATACGAGACTTTGATAAATATGACACCAAAAGTCGTGAAAAAGGTTATTGAACAATAAATCAGTATAAATGGTCATGACATTTCCGTTATTAATTACTAGGTATTTTTTATAAAATCACATGAGCTTTTGTTTTTCCAGTTATTTTACGAATTTATATAAGTGGTGAGTTTTTCATCTTACAATTTATTAAGAAGAGACTTTGATGGGTATGACACTCAAAGTCGTGAAAAGATATGAGATAAAATATTTGTAAAAATGCTCCTGATAATTTCGCTTTTTATTACCGGTCATATTTGAAAAATTCCTCCTTAGTTTTTAACTCAGTTATCTGTTAGCTTCGTTATAAGTGGATCATTATCAATCCCGAATATTTATAATATTATACATTAAAATATATGGCATTAGAAGTCGTGAAAATGGTTATAGACCGATACATCGGTAAAAATGCGCATACCAAACCGTTATTCATCACCGGGTTTATTTAACAAAATCACGTTTAGCCTTTTTTTTCAGTTATGTAACGGAAATATATAAGTAATAAGATTTTAATCTTCCAACTAATTAATATGAGACTTTGATGGATTTGAAACCAAAAGTCGTGGAAAGGTTATTCAAACATAAATCAGTATAAATGGTGATGACATTTCCGTTATCAATTACTAGGTATTTTTTATAAAATCACTTGAGCTTTTGGTTTTCCAGTTATTTTACGAATTTATATAAGTGGTGAGTTTTTAATCTTACAATTTATTAAGAAGAGACTTTGATGGGTATGACACTCAAAGTCGTGAAAAAGATATGAGTTAAAATATTTGTAAAAATGCTCCTGATAATTTCGCTTTTTATTACCGGTCATATTTAAAAAATTCCTCCTTAGTTTTTAACTCAGTTATCTGTTGGCTTCGTTATAAGTGGATCATTATCAATCCCGAATATTGATAATATTATACATTTAAATATATGGCATTAGAAGTCGTGAAAATGGTTATAGACCGATACATCGGTAAAAATGCGCATGACAAAACCGTTATTCATCACCGGGTTTATTTAACAAAATCACGTTTAGCCTTTTTTTTCAGTTATGTAACGGAAATATATAAGTAATAAGATTTTAATCTTTCAACTAATTAATATGAGACTTTGATGGATTTGAAACCAAAAGTCGTGGAACAGGTTATTCACACATAAATCAGTATAAATGGTCATGACATTGCCGTTATTAATTACTAGGTATTTTTTATAAAATTATTTGAGCTTTTGTTTTTCCAGTTACTCTACGGATTTATATGAGTGATGAGTTTTTAATCTTACAATTTATTAAGAAGAGACTTTGATGGGTATGACACCAAAAGTCGTGAAAAAGGTTATTGACACATAAATCAGTATTAATAGTCATGGCATTTCCGTTCTTAAGTAATAGGTATATTTAATAAAATCACTGTTAGCTATTGTTTTCCGCGTTATTCAACGGATGCATATAAGTGATAAGTTTTCAATATTTCAACTTATGAATAAGAGACTTTGATGGATATGAAACCAAAAGTCGTGAAAAAGGTTATTTACACATAAATCAGTATAAATGGTCATGACATTTCCGTTATTAATTACTAGGTATTTTTTAAAAATCATTTGAGCTTTTGTTTTTTCAATTACTCTACGGATTTATATAAGTAATGAGTTTTCAATTTTACAATTTATTAAGAAGACACCGTGAAGAATATTGCACTAAAAGTCGTGAAAAAGATATGAGCCAAAAAATTTGTAAAAATGCTCCTGATAATTCCGCTTTTCATTACCGGTTATATTTCAAAAATTCCTTTTTAGCTTTTTACTCAGTTACCTGTTGGCTTCGTTATAAGTGAATCATTATCAATCCCGAATATTGATACTAAGATACATTTAAATATATGGCATTAGAAGTCGTGAAAATGGTTATAGACCGATACATCGGTAAAAATGCGCATGACAATTCCGTTATTCATCACCGGGTTTATTTTACAAAATCACGTTTAGCCTTTTTTTTTCCAGTTATGTAACGGAAATATATTAGTAATAAAATTTTAATCTTCCAACTAATTAATATGAGACTTTGATGGATATGAAACCAAAAGTCGTGGAACAGGTTATTCACACATAAATCAGTATAAATGGTGATGACATTTCCGTTATCAATTACTAGGTATTTTTTATAAAATCACTTGAGCTTTTGGTTTTCCAGTTATTTTACGAATTTATATAAGTGATGAGTTTTTAATCTTACAATTTATTAAGAAGAGACTTTGATGGGTATGACACTAAAAGTCGTTATAAAGATATGAGTTAGAATATTTTTAAAAATGCTCCTGATAATTTCGCTTTTTATTACCGGTTATATTTAAACAATTCCTCCTTAGCTTTTAACTCAGTTATCTGTTGGCTTCGTTATAAGTAAATCGTTATCAATCCCGAATATCGATATTAAGATACATTAATTGATATGGCACCAGAAGTCGTGAAAAAGGTTATTAACACATTTTTTCGATAAAAATGCGGATGACAGTTCCGTTATTTATTACCGGGTATATTTAATAAAATCACGTTTATTCTTTGTTTTTCTAGTTATGTAACAGAATTATATAAATGAGTTTTCAATCTTCCAACTAATTAATACGAGACTTTGATAAATATGACACCAAAAGTCGTGTCAAAGGTTATTGAACAATAATCAGTATAAATGGTCATGACATTTCCGTTATTAATTACTAGGTATTTTTTATAAAATCACATGAGCTTTTGTTTTTCCAGTTATTTTACGAATTTATATAAGTGGTGAGTTTTTCATCTTACAATTTATTAAGAAGAGACTTTGATGGGTATGACACTCAAAGTCGTGAAAAAGATATGAGATAAAATATTTGTAAAAATGCTCCTGATAATTTCGCTTTTTATTACCGGTCATATTTGAAAAATTCCTCCTTAGTTTTTAACTCAGTTATCTGTTAGCTTCGTTATAAGTGGATCATTATCAATCCCGAATATTTATAATATTATACATTAAAATATATGGCATTAGAAGTCGTGAAAATGGTTATAGACCGATACATCGGTAAAAATGCGCATAACAAAACCGTTATTCATCACCGGGTTTATTTAACAAAATCACGTTTAGCCTTTTTTTTCAGTTATGTAACGGAAATATATAAGTAATAAGATTTTAATCTTCCAACTAATTAATATGAGACTTTGATGGATTTGAAACCAAAAGTCGTGGAACAGGTTATTCAAACATAAATCAGTATAAATGGTGATGACATTTCCGTTATCAATTACTAGGTATTTTTTATAAAATCACTTGAGCTTTTGGTTTTCCAGTTATTTTACGAATTTATATAAGTGGTGAGTTTTTAATCTTACAATTTATTAAGAAGAGACTTTGATGGGTATGACACTCAAAGTCGTGAAAAAGATATGAGTTAAAATATTTGTAAAAATGCTCCTGATAATTTCGCTTTTTATTACCGGTCATATTTAAAAAATTCCTCCTTAGTTTTTAACTCAGTTATCTGTTGGCTTCGTTATAAGTGGATCATTATCAATCCCGAATATTGATAATATTATACATTTAAATATATGGCATTAGAAGTCGTGAAAATGGTTATAGACCGATACATCGGTAAAAATGCGCATGACAAAACCGTTATTCATCACCGGGTTTATTTAACAAAATCACGTTTAGCCTTTTTTTTCAGTTATGTAACGGAAATATATAAGTAATAAGATTTTAATCTTTCAACTAATTAATATGAGACTTTGATGGATTTGAAACCAAAAGTCGTGGAACAGGTTATTCACACATAAATCAGTATAAATGGTCATGACATTGCCGTTATTAATTACTAGGTATTTTTTATAAAATTTTGAGCTTTTGTTTTTCCAGTTACTCTACGGATTTATATAAGTCATAAGTTTTCAATATTTCAACTAATGAATAAGAGACTTTGATGGATATGAAACCAAAAGTCGTGAAAAAGGTTATTTACACATAAATCAGTATAAATGGTCATGACATTTCCGATATTAATTACTAGGTATTTTTTATAAAATCATTTGAGCTTTTGTTTTTTCAATTACTCTACGGATTTATATAAGTAATGAGTTTTCAATTTTACAATTTATTAAGAAGAGACCGTGAAGGATATTGCACTAAAGTCGTGAAAAAGATATGAGCCAAAATAGTTGTAAAAATGCTCCTGATAATTCCGCTTTTCATTACCGGTTATATTTCAAAAATTCCTTCTTAGCTTTTTACTCAGTTATCTGTTTGCTTCGTTATAAGTGAATCATTATCAATCCCGAATATTGATACTAAGATACATTTAAATATATGGCATTAGAAGTCGTGAAAATGGTTATAGACCGATACATCGGTAAAAATGCGCATGACAATTCCGTTATTCATCACCGGGTTTATTTAACAAAATCACGTTTAGCCTTTTTTTTTCCAGTTATGTAACGGAAATATATTAGTAATAAAATTTTAATCTCCCAACTAATTAATATGAGACTTTGATGGATATGAAACCAAAAGTCGTGGAACAGGTTATTCACACATAAATCAGTATAAATGGTGATGACATTTCCGTTATCAATTACTAGGTATTTTTGATAAAATCACTTGAGCTTTTGGTTTTCCAGTTATTTTACGAATTTATATAAGTGATGAGTTTTTAATCTTATAATTTATTAAGATGAGACTTTGATGGGTATGACACTAAAAGTCTTTATAAAGATATGAGTTAAAATATGTTTAAAAATGCTCCTGATAATTTCGCTTTTTATTACCGGTTATATTTAAACAATTCCTCCTAGCTTTTAACTCAGTTATCTGTTGGCTTCGTTATAAGTAAATCGTTATCAATCCCGAATATCGATATTAAGATACATTAATTGATATGGCACCAGAAGTCGTGAAAAAGGTTATTAACACATTTTTTCGGTAAAAATGCGGATGACAGTTCCGTTATTTATTACCGGGTATATTTAATAAAATTACGTTTATTCTTTGTTTTTCTAGTTATGTAACAGAAATATATAAATGATGAGTTTTTAATCTTCCAACTAATTAATACGAGACTTTGATAAATATGACACCAAAAGTCGTGAAAAGGTTATTGAACAATAAATCAGTATAAATGGTCATGACATTTCCGTTATTAATTACTAGGTATTTTTTATAAATCACTTGAGCTTTTGTTTTTCCAGTTATTTTACGAATTTATATAAGTGGTGAGTTTTTAATCTTACAATTTATTAAGAAGAGACTTTGATGGGTATGACACTCCAAGTCGTGAAAAAGATATGAGTTAAAATATTTGTAAAAATGCTCCTGATAATTTCGCTTTTTATTACCGGTCATATTTAAAAAATTCCTCCTTAGTTTTTAACTCAGTTATCTGTTGTCTTCGTTATAAGTGGATCATTATCAATCCCGAATATTGATAATATTATACATTTAAATATGGCATTAGAAGTCGTGAAAATGTTATAGACCGATACATCGGTAAAATGCGCATACAAAACCGTTATTCATCACCGGGTTTATTTAACAAAATCACGTTTAGCCTTTTTTTTCAGTTATGTAACGGAAATATATAAGTAATAAGATTTTAATCTTCCAACTAATTAATAGAGACTTTGATGGATTTGAAACCAAAAGTCGTGGAACAGGTTATTCACACATAAATCAGCATAAATGGTCATGACATTGCCGTTATTAATTACTAGGTATTTTTTATAAAATCATTTGAGCTTTTGTTTTTCCAGTTACTCTACGGATTTATATGAGTGATGAGTTTTTAATCTTACAATTTATTAAGAAGAACTTTGATGGGTATGACACCAAAGTCGTGAAAAAGGTTATTGACACATAAATCAGTATAATAGTCATGGCATTTCCGTTCTTAAGTAATAGGTATATTTAATAAAATCACTGTTAGCTATTGTTTTCCGCGTTATTCAACGGATGCATATAAGTGAAAGTTTTCATATTTCAACTTATGAATAAGAGACTTTGATGGATATGAAACCAAAAGTCGTGAAAAAGGTTATTTACACATAAATCAGTATAAATGGTGTGACATTTCCGTTATTAATTACTAGGTATTTTTTAAAATCATTTGAGCTTTTTTTTTTCAATTACTCTACGGATTTATATAAGTAATGAGTTTTCAATTTTACAATTTATTAAGAAGAGACCGTGAAGGATATTGCACTAAAAGTCGTGAAAAAGATATGAGCCAAAATAGTTGTAAAAATGCTCCTGATAATTCCGCTTTTCATTACCGGTTATATTTCAAAAATTCCTTCTTAGCTTTTTACTCAGTTATCTGTTGCTTCGTTATAAGTGAATCATTATCAATCCCGAATATTGATACTAAGATACATTTAAATATATGGCATTAGAAGTCGTGAAAATGGTTATAGACCGATACATCGGTAAAAATGCGCATGACAATTCCGTTATTCATCACCGGGTTTATTTAACAAAATCACGTTTAGCCTTTTTTTTTCCAGTTATGTAACGGAAATATATTAGTAATAAAATTTTAATCTTCCAACTAATTAATAGAGACTTTGATGGATGAAACCAAAAGTCGTGGAACAGGTTATTCACACATAATCAGTATAAATGGTGATGACATTTCCGTTATCAATTACTAGGTATTTTTTATAAAATCACTTGAGCTTTTTGGTTTTCCAGTTATTTTACGAATTTATATAAGTGATGAGTTTTTAATCTTACAATTTATTAGAAGAGACTTTGATGGGTATGACACTAAAAGTCGTTATAAAGATATGAGTTAGAAATATTTTAAAAATGCTCCTGATAATTCGCTTTTTATTACCGGATATTTAACAATTCCTCCTTAGCTTTTAACTCAGTTATCTGTTGGCTTCGTTATAAGTAAATCGTTATCAATCCCGAATATCGATATTAAGATACATTAATTGATATGGCACCAGAAGTCGTGAAAAAGGTTATTAACACATTTTTCGGTAAAAATGCGGATGACAGTTCCGTTATTTATTACCGGGTATATTTAATAAAATCACGTTTATTCTTTGTTTTTCTAGTTATGTAACAGAAATATATAATGATGAGTTTTTAATCTTCCAACTAATTAATACGAGACTTTGATAATATGACACCAAAAGTCGTGAAAAAGGTTATTGAACAATAAATCAGTATAATGGTCATGACATTTCCGTTATTAATTACTAGGTATTTTTTATAAAATCACTTGAGCTTTTGTTTTTCCAGTTATTTTACGAATTTATATAAGTGGTGAGTTTTTAATCTTACAATTTATTAAGAAGAGACTTTGATGGGTATGACACTCCAAGTCGTGAAAAAGATATGAGTTAAAATTTTAAAAATGCTCCTGATAATTCGCTTTTTATTACCGGTCATATTTAAAAAATTCCTCCTTAGTTTTTCTCAGTTATGTTGTCTTCGTTATAAGTGGATCATTATCAATCCCGAATATTGATAATATTATACATTTAAATATATGGCATTAGAAGTCGTGAAAATAGTTATAGACCGATACATCGGTAAAAATGCGCATAACAAAACCGTTATTCATCACCGGGTTTATTTAACAAAATCACGTTTAGCCTTTTTTTTCAGTTATGTAACGGAAATAATAAGTAATAAGATTTTAATCTTCCAACTAATTAATATCAGACTTTGATGGATTTGAAACCAAAAGTCGTGGAACAGGTTATTCACACATAAATCAGCATAAATGGTCATGACATTGCCGTTATTAATTACTAGGTATTTTTTATAAAATCATTTGAGCTTTTGTTTTTCCAGTTACTCTACGGATTTATATGAGTGATGAGTTTTTAATCTTACAATTTATTAAGAAGAGACTTTGATGGGTATGACACCAAAAGTCGTGAAAAAGGTTATTGACACATAAATCAGTATTAATAGTCATGGCATTTCCGTTCTTAAGTAATAGGTATATTTAATAAAATCACTGTTAGCTATTGTTTTCCGCGTTATTCAACGGATGCATATAAGTGATAAGTTTTCAATATTTCAACTAATTGAATAAGAGACTTTGATGGATATGAAACCAAAAGTCGTGAAAAAGGTTATTTACACATAAATCAGTATAAATGGTCATGACATTTCCGTTATTAATTACTAGGTATTTTTTATAAAATCATTTGAGCTTTTGTTTTTTCAATTACTCTACGGATTTATATAAGTAATGAGTTTTCAATTTTACAATTTATTAAGAAGACACCGTGAAGAATATTGCACTAAAAGTCGTGAAAAAGATATGAGCCAAAAAATTTGTAAAAATGCTCCTGATAATTCCGCTTTTCATTACCGGTTATATTTCAAAAATTCCTTTTTAGCTTTTTACTCAGTTACCTGTTGGCTTCGTTATAAGTGAATCATTATCAATCCCGAATATTGATACTAAGATACATTTAAATAATGGCATTAGAAGTCGTGAAAATGGTTATAGACCGATACATCGGTAAAAATGCGCATGACAATTCCGTTATTCATCACCGGGTTTATTTTACAAAATCACGTTTAGCCTTTTTTTTTCCAGTTATGTAACGGAAATATATTAGTAATAAATTTTAATCTTCCAACTAATTAATATGAGACTTTGATGGATATGAAACCAAAAGTCGTGGAACAGGTTATTCACACATACAGTATAAATGGTGATGACATTTCCGTTATCAATTACTAGGTATTTTTTATAAATCACTTGAGCTTTTGGTTTTCCAGTTATTTTACGAATTTATATAAGTGATGAGTTTTTAATCTTACAATTTATTAAGATGAGACTTTGATGGGTATGACACTAAAAGTCTTTATAAAGATATGAGTTAGAATATGTTTAAAAATGCTCCTGATAATTTCGCTTTTTATTACCGGTTATATTTAAACAATTCCTCCTTAGCTTTTAACTCAGTTATCTGTTGGCTTCGTTATAAGTAAATCGTTATCAATCCCGAATATCGATATTAAGATACATTAATTGATATGGCACCAGAAGTCGTGAAAAAGGTTATTAACACATTTTTTCGGTAAAAATGCGGATGACAGTTCCGTTATTTATTACCGGGTATATTTAATAAAATCACGTTTATTCTTTGTTTTTCTAGTTATGTAACAGAATTATATAAATGATGAGTTTTCAATCTTCCAACTAATTAATACGAGACTTTGATAAATGACACCAAAAGTCGTGAAAAGGTTATTGAACATAAATCAGTATAAATGGTCATGACATTTCCGTTATTAATTACTAGGTATTTTTATAAAATCACATGAGCTTTTGTTTTTCCAGTTATTTTACGAATTTATATAAGTGGTGAGTTTTTAATCTTACAATTTATTAAGAAGAGACTTTGATGGGTATGACACTCAAAGTCGTGAAAAAGATATGAGATAAAATATTTGTAAAAATGCTCCTGATAATTTCGCTTTTTATTACCGGTCATATTTGAAAAATTCCTCCTTAGTTTTTAACTCAGTTATCTGTTAGCTTCGTTATAAGTGGATCATTATCAATCCCGAATATTTATAATATTATACATTTAAATATATGGCATTAGAAGTCGTGAAAATGGTTATAGACCGATACATCGGTAAAAATGCGCATAACAAAACCGTTATTCATCACCGGGTTTATTTAACAAAATCACGTTTAGCCTTTTTTTTCAGTTATGTAACGGAAATATATAAGTAATAAGATTTTAATCTTCCAACTAATTAATATGAGACTTTGATGGATTTGAAACCAAAAGTCGTGGAACAGGTTATTCACACATAAATCAGTATAAATGGTGATGACATTTCCGTTATCAATTACTAGGTATTTTTTATAAAATCACTTGAGCTTTTGTTTTTCCAGTTATTTTACGAATTTATATAAGTGGTGAGTTTTTAATCTTACAATTTATTAAGAAGACTTTGATGGGTATGACACTCAAA